>VUJU01000436.1:86032-107734 GCA_009835225.1 Aphis craccivora
TGTACACATTGAATTTAATTGATTTTCTTAATAATATTTTGTTTAAATCACTACAACAATCACAACATCACTACTACATTAAAAATAACTTCCGTTCTACATATTAGGTATATTAAAAGTTACTAAACTTCTGTTTTAAAAAATTAAAAAACAGGATTGTAATTAGATTTAAAAAAGTATAAGTACATTATAAAATATGTATTGTGTATAATTTATATATTATGTATATAATTAAACAGTAATATACAATCATCATAATAATCATATTAATTAGAAATAAAATGTACATTATGAAACAATTGTAATTGTGTTTAGTTTTTGTCTGAGAACTTTGTTTTATAATAATACACTTGATATTGTATTATTAAATTGATCACACAGAAAAAAAAAATTGATGAAGAAGTATTTAATATTGTGCACTTACGCAATTATATTATTCAATATTATAGATGATTGATGACTTCCACATTTCTGAATTTATTTTACTTTAATCGCATCAACTAAACGTTCTTGAAATTAATCTCTTGAATGATAATTTCAGTAGCAGTGTGTTGTAACATATAAGTCTACAGTTTATGTATAATAAGCTGTGATTCCCTAAGTTCAATATAATGACTTATATTAATAATAATTATGTTTAATATTTTAAGGTTAATCTATGGAAAAAATGACGCTGGTTATGCCCTAAGGCGTTTGAATTGAAGTGGATAGGTACCTACCTAATAGTTTTGTTAAATGGCACCGTATACAATTATGTGTATTTTTGCAAAATAAAATAAGAATAATTGATAGATGCTACACCTCTAGGTGATAAATTAAACATATTAAATAAAATTAATTTTGTACGGTTTTCGGGTCTTCGTAGCTTTTACGCCAGTTATAATGAATACAAATATACAATAACTTGTATACAAATAATGACGAATAGATTATATACCATTAAAGCACTTTGATTACCAAATACGATCGTTCGATCTTGACTTCAGAATGCAGTTTTCCCTGGTAAATGATGAATTGTTAAAATAGATGGTACTATATTGCTAATATAGATAGATGTACACGTATATTTAATTCACAATCTTATCGGATCGCGAAGGACAAACATTTTGATAAACGTCAAGGATGGCCCGTTTTAACATCTTGTACTCATATATTTTTCTTTTAATAATATTTTTCCAAATGTTAGTATCTACAATCTGGTTTTTGAATTAAATTTATGCGTATTATTTTTTTAAAAAATAAATCTACTCAACTATCAAACAATGATAGGTACATAATAAAATAATATCTATTTAAAATATGTAAATCAATATACACCTTTATCAATACTGTAATTAGACATTAGTTTACTATTATTGTAATATAAATTGAAAATTAATTATAAGCTGTTTTATGATAACAAATTTACAACAGAAAGCATATTACTTTAGCTATGAATATTAAATATTATTAGAATGAAAAACACTAGTAACTTGTGTATTATATTGTCGATAATGTATCTTTACGTGTTTTTTATTACCTGTAATTAAACTTTTAATACGATAAATTAAATTTGTTTTACGATATTTTCCTGTAAAATTTACTTTTATTTATTTTGATTTGACAAATAATCTTAATCTTGATGTTCATTTAACTATTGTAACTCTTAATTTTTTTTACTACAATTGTTGAATACTATTCTTTATACATATAATAGAGTGTTGTTTCAAAAGAAATATTTCGATATGCAGATTCATATTATAAGTCAAGAATATGAATCAGTTTCAAAAGTAGTGTAAGTCGATATTTTTAAAAATTTCTTAAGTTTCTGCGAATATAATCCTTTTATTTTTATATTGTTAACGTTACTATATTTTAGTACTTATTTAATTTTTTTTAAGATATAATATATTTTTAATCTCAATTTTATAATAATACATGTAATTATAATTAACAACAGGTATGGTAAATATAAAAGTGTATTAATATTTGTTCTAGTACAACTATATTGGAATAGATAATAAATACATTTTTATTTAACTAATAATGATGTTTCAGTGACAAGGAGAGAGAAGGTTTATTGTATAAAATATAGCGGGAGTTATAAGATACTATTAATCACGTTTTTTTTATAAATAGTAGTATGACTGGTTTATTGACATAACAAATTTAGCTGAACTGGGAACAATTTAAAATTAAATTTATTGACTTACACTAACGTAAATGTAAAATGCTTTTTCCATAATTTATATATTGTATTGCGCTATCATGATAACTGTGATTCTATTTTTTTAAATCAACGAAACTAATATTCAGAAGTTCTTAAATAAAAGACACATACGATGTTCGTAAAGAGATTTTCACTTCTTCAAATTTGATGTGTCAACAACGGTATAAGAATTTTATACTTACACATTTTGAATAATTGAATTATTGTTTATGTTCCTAAAAATGTACTTTTTAATAGTAATCTTCATATATAGTATAACAGTTGATAAAAGCCTTCTAATTTATGTTTACATTGTTATATAGACTAGAATAGTAATTAAGGGGTTGGATAATTGTGATAGATCCTCCCTAAAACTTTATTTTCTAATATTTTACAGTATTTATAGTTTAAGGTTTTTTTTTTTTTTTGGAAATGACAAAGTTGTTAATTTTCCATTAAAAAAAATGAATTCTCTTCCCCCCAATAAAAAATCTTAGTTATAACATTGTTACAGGATAGAAATTTACCATGTTTTCTAACATACATTTTCTGTATATTAACCAGCTACAAGCATATTTTAAACTCTGAACGAATCGATAAATTTAATATTATTTTATAATGGTGTATCTTATTTTTTGTGTTGGACTTCCGCCTTTAGGAGTAGAAACAAATAGTTTTTATTTTCAACTTGAAAATTTTGAAAGTCACTTTTGGATTTTAAAGTTCTTATATTTGAGGAAAACCAGATTTCAAAATTTTTCAAAATAATTGGATAGGAACAAAAACAATTTTGAAAGAAAGAGGTATATGTTACGCAACATTAATTTAGACAAAATCATTAATGTTTTTTTATATAATTCAAAATTAACACGTCATATATTACAGTGACCTACTAAACAATGAAGAACACTCAAAACCTATAAATATAATAGTACATTCCGACTTATTCAGCTTTTTTCCAATATTTGTTATCTTAAACTTAAAATTAAATACTTTTTAGAAATTGGATCAATAATTTTATTAATATCATTATATAATATGTGTATTGTGTATAAGTAAATTAAAAAAGAAATATTGATATATTAATATATTAATAATATGAACAAGCAAATTGTATTCAAATTTTTAATTTTATTCTGATAATTTTCAGTATTTTTTATAATTTTGTGAACATCAGATTTTAGATGTATTCACTATTCAAGATGTCTTTACTTATCATCATAAATTAATTGCTGGACTAAAATTAATAAACTGTGGAAAAATAGTGATAATTTAAAAACTATCAATGATCACACAAGGTTATTAATTTTATAATGTACAACGAACTAATTTTTTGTAATTTTTTTTACATCTCTAGCATTATTAATGAGCTTTATCACCTAAAAATTATGAATTAATTTATCATTTATTTTTTTATTTGTATTGTACATATTTTAATAATGTGATTATTAATACTAACATAGGTACAGAGCAATTTTGTAAATATAAAACTGATTACGTAAAAATGTGTATAAAAATTAAAAACTAATGTGATCGATTTATAGGTTTTAAATGATACCGTGCAATCGTTGTAACATTGATTATATTAATACCTATACCACAAAACTATACAGGTATGAGGTATTCAACTGAAATTATATAATGTAGTAAAATCGTGTTGAAATGTATGTTACGGTATTAAGAAATAAAATGATGGAACCTTAGGGTATAGTACTTATTAGTTATTAGTACTATTCACGAAATTAAAACCGTTAAATATAGACTATAGATGCTTGAAGCAAAGAATAACACGATAAATATAATAAGTATAATTTTATTACAAAAATCAATATCTAATTAATAATACATATCAATTCGAGCAATTGTATGCAACATTTTCTATGGCATACTTCCATAGAATAAAGAAGGGTAAACAACAAATAACAAATCAAAGTTTTTTAAAAAATGAATTTAAATTAAAGTGGAAATAAATAATGACAGTTAACATGACATTAAATGTTATAAGACTTAAGTATAAGCGGATAATATGATGAATTGATACATGGACGATTGCTCAAGGACGTAGGAGACGTGTTGAGTGAATGATGTTGGACGTTTACTTAATTTTGTTGTAAGCTGGTTCTGGTGTGGATGGCTGGGTGGCAAGGAATTGGAGCAACTTGGCGATTGCTGGTGGTAAAGGTGGTGGTGTCGGTAAATGATCGCCAACAGGGACGAATCCTTGAGGACCAGCGACGTATTTAACACTGATCGGTGTACCGTCTGGAGCCGTGTACGAGTAACCACCTTCAACATTTAGGGCTGACTGGCTGGGATCTTGAGCCGGTTGCACATAACCACTCTCTTGAGCTTGGATTCCATTGCCGGTTTCGTATCTGTTGATAAGATTTTCATTGTTAAACATTAATATGTTATATACTCTTTCCATGTATACCAATTAAATAAAATAATACGATGTTATAGGTATTTCAAAATTAATATTTTAACAGAATAATAGACTGAAAAAATATACTACTCTAGTGTTATTTTACATAATCTATCAAGTATGATGAATAGATAGCGAACAGTTACATTAACCATAACTAAGTTTAAACAAGGTCGTCAAAATTGAAGACATGCCCTAAGGAAAATTGTCCACAAACTGACTGGTTATTCCGTGAAACTCATTAGATGAACATCAAGAGGCCAAGGTGTCCAGGTTCTATTACTATCTACATCTAATGTCACACTAAACATTTTGTTTGAGTATTTTTATTAGTAAATATATATTTTTAATCAATAATCAAATAAATTAATCAATGGTATTTTTGAATTGATATTTTTCATAAATATCACAAATAAAAATGAAAGATGAATACTATTATGTTTATTTAATAATATTATGAATACAATTTGTTCTATAAATGTGCTGCTATATGTAAGGAATACTAATTGTTAATTTAGTATTTTTGCGTTGAAACGAACAATAAGAATGAAATTAATTTTTTTTATATATTGTAGCAGTTACAATTAAAATAAATTTATTTAAAGTATTTAATACTATATATTACTTATTTCTCATATTTTAATTCAGAATTATCAAACTCATCTTATATTATACGCCCATTTGTTTTTTATAGGCTGATAAGACTTATATTATTAACTCAAGTTTCTTTCAGAAATATTATGATCATATTTTTAAACTTTATAGATTCATATTATTTAAATTATTGTATATTTTTATTTGTATACACTTATTTACGATACTTCATTCAGTAACGTTGTACAACCTTGAGTTGAACTACGGTTCAACACACATTGATGCAACTTTAATGTTTTTAATACATTCATAAGCGAGAGTATAATTTCCGGAGGTATGTTATTATGTTTTATGTTCTGGATATATTCGTTACCGTTTACCGGAGTTTTGTTACATCATTGTTACAATAACAATGGCCTCAATCAAAGTGGGTGGCCGAATCAACGAAAGCATCTACTTAAAGAGACTATACGCACAAAAACGCTGGCCGAGTTTTTGAGGTCAATGAAATTAAACCCATTTGTATGCAGTATGATGATTAGTGCAATCTCTCGTGAGATACAGTGACACGCCTCGAGTTTAATACGTAACACTTACTTCCCATTCGAAAAATAATATTGTTCTTTAGATAAATCTAATTATTGAATTGAAAATAGTATAATATAGAAAATTAATAATTTTAGTATTATTGAAATTATAGGTACTAATCATTTATTTAAATATAATCATGTCACTATATAAGTAAGTTTATACTATCATTCTATACAGGTATCATAATTATATTACAACACAGTCGATGTAAATATTAATAGTTCAATTAGATTAGATACAAATCAATTTACCAAACGGTTTGATATATATTGTAAAATTATTATGAAGTTGTAGATGTAGGTGATTGACTATTAGGTTAAATTAATTTAAGACCAAAACATACAATTTGAATCTAATTTTCTGGTAAAGACGAGTTCCAATGAATCATGCAATACAGGATCATGGTCAAGTCAAGACAGCTAGATTCTTCGATTAAATACGATTATTTGAAACAGGTTGTTAAAAAAAAACATTTTGAATATTGATAAGTAATTAAGTTCTTGGCAACTGATGTATTTTAAATGACGTTTCATTAATTTTCATAGTTTAATAAAGGTAAACATTTTTCGTGCCATTTGTCATATAACGCGTAATTTGTATACAATTTCACGGTCGTCGAATCAGTAGGAAAATTAGTTAATCCTTGCTAGTTGCTACACCGTCCACGTAACCCAGCCGCGGCCCTATTTGGTGACTGATCCACGAATATTCGTGATAAGCTATCACCCATAGAGGTGTGTCTAATACACGATCCTAGTCATTTGAAAATTGGCACACCAATAGTACTGCCTAAGAAAAGTGTGAGCAAATGATGAACTGCTGGTGGGTCAACCGATTGACGGATTCGCGGCGGCGATTGGGTCAAACGGCTTCAGGTCAAACCTCAAAGACTTTCTCATTCTAATACACACACACACACACACACACATTCATATAATTTATATATAATAAATATATATTATATTATTATTATTATTGTTGTTTTTGTTGTTATTGTTATTGTTATTTATGCACTTCTTTCGCTTTATGTAATTGTGTAACGTGACAGAGTTAAGTAAGATTATTATAACGAATGATTGAGCACAAAAACCAAACTATCGTCTTCCGTGGCGTCTCAACTTATCATTATATTACAGGAGATTTAAAAGATTATTATCCGGACGAGTTTTAGTTATTGTGGTCAGATGTTCTAAGGAGAATAATTGTGTTTATGCAATATCGATTGTTGTATTTTTTTTCTAATAGCAAAAAAAAAAAAGTAATAACGAATCATAAACATATTTAGGTTTATTTTTGATTGTCATGACAGATATCGGGTTTTTTTTATGCAAAATGCAATAAAAAATTAGATGGAAATACCGTCATTCAAGTGGATAAAAAAAAAAAAAATTTGAAAAGAATTTTGAGTATTCAAATAGTATTATTAAAGTTTATAATGTAAACGATTTTACTACGATCGAGTACATCATTTTTATATAAGAAAGCTTTGAAAAAAATATGATTCCGTAATATAATATTATATTAGACCTAAAATATTTACAAATAATTGTATTTAAATAATTTATTTATTAACATATAAAAGTATGTTTATTGAGATGGAGGAGTTCCTTTAAAAATCCGTTATATTGCAAATATTTGTGACATTAAATAGTAAAGTAATTATTACTATTTATTATTACTTATAATTCAAATTATCAGTATAATAATTATTTTTTTAATAGTAAGTATCATAAAAGCAGCAGTCATTAGACTATCTACGGCAGTTAAAAACGTAGAACTATCATGACGCATGAGTTAATAAGCAAATATTGCCATTGTAAGAAAATGTGTAAATTGGTTGCACAAAAATTACTAACTTGTTTATCTCAAGAAGGGATTAGTTAAAATAACTCTAAAATAAAATCAGAGTATGTATAATAAGAAAAGATTATTAAAAATGTTTTTAAAAATAATTATTAAAATTATCAGGAGGTGAGAGGTCTTTGGAAAAGTTAGATTATGAGGTAAAAAAATAATTTATCATGTTCCAAGTTATTTATATTAATATTACGAAATAATTATTTATATACATTCAATAATTACTGAATAATACATAATTTTAATAGATGAGCTTTATAATTAAAATATACTTGAAATTATTGTTAAAATGACAAGAATTATATAGTGTTTTCTTTTAAATATAATTTTTAATTATTAAATAAAACCATTGAAATATATTTAAATTAAATACAATGAGTTTTTGTTAAAAATAAACATGAATGATAAAAACAAGTTATAGTAAAATCAACTAAATTATTTATATGATATTGTATGTCAGCTTTTAGATTTAGTTAATCTGTATTTTTGCGTTTTACTAATGTTGCGTGTAATTTTTTAGCACATGTTTTATCTTATGTAACATTTACTAGTTTATCTGCGAAATAATAAAAGAACTAGTAATTTTATAAACTGCAATCTGCAAGTTGTATCCATAAAAGGACATATCAAAGACTCCACGTTCAACGCCTACACTAAAATATTTTTATATTTTATAAATATTATACACGGTTTTATTGAGACTTATTAATAGATTATTGAAACTATTGAGTTTTAAATTTCAATTAATACTATAATATTTTAAACAAATATTTGAATATGTTAGAATTTTAAAATTGATCGAAAAAGTAATAACGTGTATAATTTATATTATAATGATTAATGTTTATTATTTAAATAGTTTATTTCTATCCAAATAATTTCATAAAATATTTTAAAAAGTTAAAATAAGTAAGATTATTTAGCTGTTATGTTATAAATAATATTATGAACAATAAAAACCATTGAACATAGTTCTATTTTTTGTTTCAAACATGATTATAATATGATATTATAACTTACTACATAATAGTATGTATACATATATTAGTAATTATTTAAGACCCTATATTTAAATATTATATTATAGAATGATTATTGTAAGAAAAAAATATCTGATTATAATTAAAGTGAATCAATTTTAAATAATTTTAACTAGTTAAAATAATAAACGACCATAAATGTTCAGTATAAGTAATGAGTTTGAAAATATGTTTGTTTCTAATTTTTACAACGCTTAAAATAATGATTAACAATTAAAAAATTATGTTAAAAATACTAAAAATATATATATGCGGTAACTATGAAATAAAACGATAATTATAATACTTATTCAAGTATTAAAAATAAAATTGTTATAAAAATAATGTACTAAGTGTTATATTTTGTGTACATGAGTGGCCTTAATTTGCCTATTCAATGCGCCGGCCATTCGTTTAGAATTTTAGATATTGGATTTTACTGTTTTAGTATTGTTTTTAACTCGTGATTATATATATATTTTTTTTTATCAAACTTAAAACTCACTGAAACATTATTTAAATATTTAAATTTTTTCAAAATTATTTAAATATTATTAACTGTACTGTACTTATTATATCAAACTTTAAATATGTAATAGAACAACCCATAAAGACATATGAACATTAGTACCTATTGTTAATTTTGTCAACCGATTAAAACAAATAAATTTACATTGTCATACAAATTTAACTTTGTGAATACATAAAATAAATAATATAACTTGTAACTTCGATTACTTACAAAATAGATGAATTTTATTTCTTTTCGAATTTTAAATAATTGTATCATCTCCTCTAATTGCGATAAACGTGCGTGCATAAACGCATACATATTCAGGAAGACTTTATTCTGATTATAGCGAAGGATCAAGGCTGATACGTTCAAGGATATTGAATTAGTGTATATCTATAAAGCTGTGGCATATGTGTGAAGGACGTGATGAACAGACACGATTCGATAAATCGTTTTCATGTGAGCCAATAGCGAAAAGAAAAACATAAAAATACATAGTACGACTACCAATTGACAGTAAAAGGCATCTTCAACCAAACAACAAGGAACGCCATGTCCCAGATAAGGCGCGGCAGTTGACCGTTGACACCAAACCGTGGTCGTGTTCAACGTGTGCCAGTTATATCATCGCCAGGCCAACGGGTGTTTAATGTAACCGACAATTACTTGTATTGTATTGCTATTGTTTTTAAGCATTCCGACCATCGATTAAGTTATAGTTCTACGACGTATTTTTAAGTCGTTGGGCTACGACAAAAAAACAATTATTCCGAACGTTAGGAACGATATCTAGCACAATCATTGTTAACAACGATGACTTTCAATGTGCGATTATTGATAATGAACGTCGCGTTTATATAATATGTTGTATTATGTAGTCGTAGTTATGTCATCGCGCGTCTCCCTTGTTGAAATATTAGGGACAGTGGCAGTGGTCATTCTATCAGGTCAGAGGCCAAGGAGTCGTTAATGCCATTGGGTCAAGGCATAACGTGTATACATGGATATCATAAGTGCAATACTAGTTTGAAGTTTCACTCGTATCTTTATTTTATTAGAATTGTTAAGTACTATTTATACATTTGGGTTTCGTTGTCAACAAAATTTATCGTTTTATAGGTTTCGTGAAGTATGACATAACGAAATATTAATATCATAATGTCATAATATAATTAACTGCTTATATAGCACGCTACAAAATGTTGTGTTTTTTGTTAACGGTAGAAATATTATTTCTAAAATATAGGTATCTCGTGCAGGTCAATTAACTTCAAAAATACACGAAATCATGTTTAAATTAAGAAATGATAGAAATATGTACTTTTAGCTATAGGTAATAATATAGTAATGCATAGAATAATTTTCATAGATATATAATTTATGTTTTATCCACATTTTATGTTTTAAACTTTAAGTTGTAAAATATAACTCATCAATTCGTTTGATAAAAGAACGATAAAAATTAGAAACAATTTGTTTACATTACCTAAATATAGTAGTCGAAAAACTACAATCGATATTCAATCGATGGTTAGTGAGAAAATTAGTAAGACTGTTTGAGATTTAGTAACTCATGAAAAATAAACTATATTTATTTTGAATTTTTGTTTTGTATTTTCTGTATACTTACGCCCATTTATAAGATCCATCAAAATTTACTCCATCATTTTCATATCGGACGATTGGAATAGGAGTTGTTGGTTGATATTGTTGACAGCTGGCTAGACTGACCAACATACAGCTTACTACTGCGATTGTCTGAAAAATTAATTCATTCATAGATAATAAGTATAATATATTATTATAATTGAGTTTGTTCAATTAATTATGATAAATATATTGGGTTGTACACAAAGAAGGAAAAATATTATTTTTTTGTATGAATTACAGCATATAATATTATTAACAATTCAGGCCAAATTAATATTAAAGTATAAATTAGGTATATAATTAATAACTATTATCGATATTTGAGAACAAGTTCAAAGTTGAAATCTAATATGTTAGAATGCTAAATCTTAATATACGAAAATATAATTTTAGTTTTTAGTATAAATTATATATGTTTTATGATAAGTTTAAAAATAAAATAGAAAAATGTAAAACAATTTAGAATACATTAGAATAGTCTGTGTAATAATGATTAATAAATGATCCACCTATGAAAGATAAAAGTAAACCGATTACAAGGGTAGTAAGTTTCTATCTGTGATCGATGATTTATCAATAATAATAATATGGCATTAATTATATTTTCAAAGTAATTTTTAGTTAAAAGTTTAATATTTTAATTGTACAAACCAAAAACAAGTAATATTGAACTATTTAAAAACGCTATGTTCCATGTATCCGTGTAACCTTGTTTATATAAATAAAAGGTAATAGTAAAATTAAATTATAACACTTATTTAATGTGCAAATAACTTTGAGTAATTATTTAAAGTTATTAAACAGGTATAGTATATTATTATCTAAATAGTAAATTCTTTAAACCAAAATAAAAAATCTGATTGTATTAAATTAAATTAATTTTGTGACTTGCTCGAATGATCTATTAAAAAGAAAAACCCATTTTTCAGGACCGGAATAATAATAATTTTGATAAAGTTAAGTTGGTGTAATGTTATTCAAATGAGTATGACGAATATAAATCACTAAGACTTTTTCACTTAATATATCATAAAATTTATAATTATTGCATAACGGGTAGCAGATAATATTTGCATATGCACCCCCATACACATATAACATATAATATATATTACATAAATTCAAATTTACTATACTGTACCTACTTATTTTACTATTAAATTTATCGAAAATTAAACAAAATACTTGCCGGACACGATCTATCGCGTCTGCTATGATACAGTAAAACCTCTCTACAACGAAATCGTTTAGGACCAACAATTTTTTCCATTGTATGGAGGATTCAGTCTAATAGAGTGTCCGTTATAGAGAGGTTTTACTGTATTATAATATGAAATATCGGAACTTATATACGGTTATATGCAACAGGTACGTACCAATTTCATGATGACTTCTCGTGGCTGACGAAGAACTATAATAATATTATAATATTTTCTGTACGTGTACAGAGTCGTTGAATTGTGCTTGATACTTTCGCTGTCGAACACGATCCGCACCGTTCCTTGTAGGATGATGTCCACGTTTTTCGTCGGTACCGCCGACCGCCGTAGTATTTATATGCGCCCGCAGACGCTCGAGCGTCGTCCCTCCCCCTACTTTGACTGCAACGGGGGGCGCCTCGGGGGTTTTCGCGGCGTATAGGCATATAACTATCTATGTACATGTTCATACAGCAGTCTGACCTTTTTCCCGACGCGACGATCTCCTTTATCAATCAACTAAATCGCGTTATCACGCAATATACATCATGCCATAACAATATTATAATACCGACGTACGCGTCGTAACTGCCGTATGCATGCATAATATAATATATTATTATAAACCGGCCTAAACGCATTATATTTTAATATATACGTTATAATATGCGACTGCAGGTCAGTCTAAATATAGGTATTTTGTGGATTTGAATTAATAATTAATATTTATTAAATAATACTGTAATTCTAAGTCCTGTATTACGGTCCTATTTGATTATGATTCATATTTTAGATTCTGAACGAAGTGATGAATATATTGATTTTACAATGATGTGTGTTTTGTGAGTGTGTGTACAACATAACTAGTCGAAATAATGCTCCAATTTCAAACTATGGGGATGGTTTCCGATGTAAAAGTGAATATTATTGGTGCATTATAGAGGTAAAAAGTAAACATTTTCAAACAGTTTTCAAAAAAATCGAGAAAAACAAAAAAAAAAGTGACAGAAAAACCGGAATTTTTATACAAAACCAGTTTTAGACCAAATCCATTCTTTTATAGGGTTGTAATTCAAAAACCAATCACTCTAAATACTTGAAATTTTCACCAAATGTTTATATTAGTGTTATCTGTATACAGTTAAATTTTCAAAAAATGTTGACTTTTTTTGAGTTGTAAATAGACCACTGTAATTTTAGATTATAATGAGAAAGTGTCGATAAAAAAATTTTGGATGAACAAAAAATGTTGAAAATTTAATACAAGATTCCTTATGAGTTGTTTTTATTGTAGCTAAAAAAAATTAAAAATCGTTAGTCACAATTTTTTTTTATAAGCGTTTATAGTTCAAATTTTTACGAAATCTGTCGAAAACGCGAAAATTTGCATGTAATTTTGAAGTTGAAAAATCATAAAATTTTTTGTGTTAATAACTTAAGATTAAAAATACAATACTAAGTTTTCCATAAGTTTTCCTTCAAGTATCTATAGAGAAAACTCGAAGCATTATTATAGAAACAATTTTAAGCGCGTTTGAATTTTAAATTTTTACGAAATAGCTTAACGATAACGATTTATCCCAAATGATTTTAAATATTTGTTATTATTCAAAAAGTATAAGTCGTAGATACTTGAAAATTTCACCAGTTATTTAGATTAGCATTTTCTTTACATGATTTAATTTTCAAAATATCTTGACTTTTTTTGAGCTATTTATAGACAACTGAAATTTTCTATTTTTTGAAGTGTCAATAAAATTTTTTTTGGCATTATCAAAATACTTGAAAATTTAATGCAAAATTCCTCATAAGTGATTCTTATAGTAATTAAAAAATTATAAGAATACATAGGCACAATTTTATTATCATTTGAATTTCAAATATTGACAAAGATTAAATCAAAATAAACTTTGTCAAATTCCTGAATAATTGCAAATTATTTTGTAGTTATAATTCATAAAAATTGTTGTATAAGTAGCTAAGAGTTGAAAATTTAATACAAGGTTTTTCATAAATTTAGCTTATAATAATTATAAAAGAACTTAAATTTTGGTGTATTCAGGCCATTAAAACATAACCACCTTTTTCACCAACCACTGGAAATTATATCCTAGGCTGACAAATCATCTTCGTTCAGAATCGTTTTTCGGTATACAATGATAATTATCATTGGATTCAAATTAAACACTCCTATAATATATACTAATGATCCACACGGCACCTAATGTACAGCAGAGCGGTACACACTTGCCCGCTTTTTTACATTGCATATTTTCAAATCGATTACTTATAGAATTATATTATATTATGCATTTGTATTTAATATAAAAATAAGCATTCCAAAATTAGTTCAAAATCAGACTACTTTACATCATATTATTATTGTATATAATATCAATATGTAATATAAACACTACAAGAAAGGGAAAAAATTAGGTTCTGTAAGAATTATAAATTGTAAGAGGATAAATTATTAAAGTCTAAAATAATTTTATAAGGAGTTAATTATGAACCCTTCGTAAACGCAGAATATATACACCTAATTAAATTGATCGATAAGTTGGATTTTCAAAAATTTAATTTTTTGGATTTTTAATATGGCTACATTTTTTTTTTAATATTCAAAGTAAAATTTTTCAATGTTCAACATTTTTATGATTCAATTTTAATTTTGAATCAATAGTAGCTGCAGTAATTGGAGTTAATATTATAGAATATTTATGATAATTTATTATTTTTTTTAGTGAATCTGTACCAGAAATTATTTATTCTACAATTCATTAAAATATTATCATACTGTTTAATCAATTTATAATCAATTCTTTCAAATGATTTAAAATGATTGCTATTTTATACTTATGTAGAATAATATATACCAGATTTTCTGTTTTGTATAATATATAGTATATATATTTATGGTTTGTAAATAATTACATAGTAACAGTTAATAACTATATTGATTAATACTGAGTGTTAACTATGGGAATGTAGCGTAAAATAGAATTATTACTTTGGTCACCGACATCAATAATATTGTCTATGTTAATGGTTTTGATTGCAGCAAAATACATAGTATAATATACTTGAGGTGATGAAGATGTTTAGAAAAATAATATTATATAATTAATTTTTAATCGATAATAATTTTAAAACACGTCGTTGTTCAATGATTATGCTAATTTTGACGTAACTTAATTATATAAATAACATCCTTGAATATTATTAGCTTTGTCATAATAATTTATTATATTTTTGTGGAATATGACATTAAATAAAAATAATCAATTAAACATAATTTGTCATATGAAGTAAACAAATCAATAATACCTAACATATTAATAGAACGTATATAGTTTTGTTATTAATTTATTGTTCTAGTACGAAAAAAATAATATGATTTATTTTATTAACAATGCAGTATATGTATTAATAATAATTTATCAATATGATTGAAGTATTATTGGTTGAATTTTGAAACGGCTGCTCTAGCCATTTAGGTTTATAAAAGTATCGAGAGTTATATAATTTTACAGTTTAAACTTTAAAGTGTTTGTGGTATTTGTATGTCATTATTACTTTTTTTTTGTCATCTATATATTTCTGTATTGTTAAATAAAAATATTTGAAACTATTATTCATGTATACGATGTACTTAACAACTTTAGTTTCATCAGTTTTTATAAGTGTTTAAAAAGTTATAAGAAGTTAAGAATTGAAAAATGACCAATACCGTTAGGATCTTAGTCACCATTTATGTAAAGGTCAGGTACTATTATTCTATTCATACAATTCTTTTTAATGCACATAATACACATTCACTAATTGGTAGACTAAGTGATATAATATAACGGATTTATAGGTACCTATTATAACGTGGGTTGTTTTTTCATGATTGGTTTTAGTAAAATAATATCAAATATAATAATTAAACGTAAAAATGTTGTCATTGCAGTGAAATAATCAAATTATTTTGATTTGTGATAGGATTGATAATTTCAAATTACGTATGATGGTGGTATAGAATTAAGTCTTTGTCCTATTGCAGCCTTTATAAGATTTAACGTTTAAATTTTTTTCAAAAGCAAACTATATCATTCTTTAATTTTATCTTATCTCTCTATATACGATCCTTTAGTTGTGTAATTGATTCACATTCGCGTTCAATTGACTACAAAGAGCCTTATAACAGGACAATACGATTTAAAAATTACGATGAATATGTTTTAGACTTCTCTTTTTTAATTGTGACTTATCCGATTGGAACGTCCGATCCGTTCTCCTGCGTTCGCTCTAGCGGGATCTGTATAATAGTCGTCATCGCTGATGACGCAAGATTTAAAAGTGCCGCGTGTTCTTAAACGCAGTCGTGTGTGATTTATTATTATTTTAATAACAATAATCATATGCATACATAGTATAGGAAGCTCCCCTCCTGCTTCTATATATCACTTCACAAGTCGCATAGTAGCCGTGGCCCGTAGTTACCGCGCTCACGCGTTACGAATATGATAATGCAAATTGTACTGCATTATAATAGTAAAAGATTTGTATCTATTTTATGTAAGTATAATATTATATATGCGCTCTTGTCTTCACAGTAAGTTTATTAATTTCATTATCACACAGAATGTCCAATTAATATAAGTTTTGTATATAATATACATTACACAAAGAGTAGTATGTTCACAGTTAGTGCATAACGAGTTCTTGCTGGATTTACGATTATTACGGATTTTTAAAAATTCTCCTTCGTACAAAAAATAATAGTACTATACTCGCCGTATACGCGCGATTTCATTGTTTTTTTATTTTGAAAACGGAAAAGTCACGATTTAGAATGTTATTTTATATTTTTATTTTCATCGATAATATCACATATTGAACACAATTTATTGACTTCGGTATAATATAATATGTTTATGTTACGAAAACATCAATCGAAAACTAGTGTAAGAATGTGCAAAATTATAGTCTGTACTCGTTATATAACTGCAATTATTACTCTAGATAAATATTAGGTTGTAGGTACCTGGACCTACTAAATAAAATACACGAATATTAGGTACTAAAATTAATTTCTTGAGAAATAGTAAATACGAGAATATAAAATATGTATATATTATATATTGTACAGTAAAAAGTAAAATTAAATAGTTCTCAAATAAAATAAATAAATTTAAATAATGAATAATAATAATAATTGTAAATATTATTTATATAAATTTGTTTTACCTATTTTTGATTATAAAATTATAGGTATAATAATTATAATATATTAGATATTAATAAATCACTTTAATATTATTAACAATTTTTCTAGGAAGTCAATGAAAATAAAAATGAATAGTTTGTCTCATCATATTTTTTGCATTTTGAGACCTAAAACAGATTTCAACTGCAAATTATTTTCTGTAAACAATCAATTAAAATATTAAATACAAAAATCTGTTATAAATAGGTACAAATCTTTCTGTATAGCTAAACATCGTAGAGTGTTCCGGATTATCATTATTTTATTAAAAATACAATAAAACATTTACAATACATGTACAATATACATATACATAACTAGAAATAGTTAGAACATTCGCTGACAATATATTATTATACATACACGCGTGACTGTATGATACTGATATCATAGACAAGATCTAATTATTATTACATTATAACAGTATAATTTAAGTTTTTGTTGCAAAATCAAATATATTTAATATAAATATAAAATTATATATAATAATATAACTTATAAGCATATTGTACACTGTGAATACATTTAAAATCTAATTATTTTCTATGGGACTATAGATAGAAATAATTCATTAGAAATTAAATATTCCTTGTATTATTTTTATTTTTATTTGACATAATATTTTATTTAGGCCTTTATCGTGTACTTTAACTTTAACCTAATGGGAATTCAAACTAGATAAGATCGAATATTTTAAACGACTTTCACTTTGAACATTTTTAAATGTTAACCTTTCTGTACTATGTTGGTTATTCACGATGAAAATAGTACATAGGTATTACTTAGGTATATAAATTATACATAGATCTATATGTGTATATATAAGTATAAAGTTCGAATGTGTAACTATAAAAAAAAAAACTATTAAACAATTGAAGGTATTTACGAATAACTGTGTATATTCAATACAGAACTTTTCCTACAATTTTTAAAATAACAATAAAAAATTAAGACTTAAAAATATTATTGAGAAACACAGTATATTTACTTTAATATATTCTAAAACCAATTAACAAACTATACTTAAAACGTTTAAATTTAAGTCAAAACGTACTGCCACTATAGTGTTGCTATCATTTATTAAACTTAGTTATACATACATACTGCAGTAAAATAGTGTAATAATGTAATATGTTAAATCCACAAATCAATGATAGTTATTAAAAATTAAAATACATAAAATGCTAAATTATTCATTCAGTAACACACATGAACATTTTTCTGACGAATTGTGCTAGTAATAACGTTAACAAAATTAATATTAGTGATAGATACAATAAGAGTGTGGTATTTTATAAAAATACATTTTCACAAAGGAATTTGGTTTTTGATCCGTTAACCTATTCTTACAATGTACGCAAGTTGCAGTTAGATATTTATTTCGGTCTATTATTAGTAATCACATATTATAAGTAATACATACATTATAACATATTGTAGGTACATAATGTTTAAGTTTATATACATATATATATATCCATATCTATAACACATTGTTTTATTAACGGAGTGGAGTGTTAAAATACTGGAAAATAAAACGAAATGTCATCAAAATCCCAACATTGCGTACTTATGCTATGTATCGGCCGTATCTTTTTATTACACGTTTCCATGCGTAGTGCAATTCTGAGAATACACCTCATGTATAGACGAAACTAGTGAGTTTAAATAATGTATATGTAAATGTTATCTAGGCTCTTTAGACGAAACTGGAAGCTATATAATATACGATTATCGTATAATAAAAATTCACGGTATACCGATGTCGATTTTATTAGTTGAACGAGGATAGTTCGTTTACTCGCATACTCGTAGTAGGTATACAGTTTTATTATAAAATATCTTATGCTATGGGAATCATAAACAAAATAATTACGTCAGAACGCGGAAAAGACTGGACATTAATTAATTCAATCGAACACCGTTTTATACGCCAACGAAAATATGGACACATCGAATGGTTATGCACTTGCAAAACATATTATGCACGCAGTATGTTAACAAACGCTGCCAACAGAAACATAAAAAGTAATTAAATCTGAGCTCGTGGAAACAGATTTCGGAGTAAGCATTCTTGTGAAAAATCTATTAAAAAAGCAATGTGTGGTAATAGTCGTTAAATACTATGGATGTTGACTTATTTAAAAAAAAAAAAAACACCCAAACACTGTTTGAGCATTCGAAAATTCCAACCACGTTCGGTGAGGTGTAGGGGGGAGGCATGTACGACGCATATTATGCATCGTACACGCTGTCATGTGCGTTGGCGCACGGCTTTGGCTACAACCTGCCAGTACGATACACCGAAAACGATGTCGCGACCGGCTGGGCCCCTGGTAAGCGACGGGCTTATTATGTGGAAATTTTCACGTCTCACGCGCATCGAGGGTTTCCCACTAGGCTCGTGCATGGGACCCTGTTCGACAAACGTCGAGTATCGCATGAAATTGTCTGATGTGACATTTTTTTTTCGGACCAGGCGCGTGGCAAACCGACCCGACAGAACGCGTCACATACGTTCCTGATACTTTGACGTCTAGTTCGCTCCCCTTAGTTTTGCTTCCTTCTGACTTCGCTCTCGCTCTCGGTCGGATTTTTTCGGTAAGCGGACCGCGTAACCGTCCGTCTCATATATTTTTATCGCTGCGACGCCACTCAACTCGGTACATAATTATTATTGCTCGGTTACACATAAATACATAATCATTTTACACAATACCATAATTACTGTTTAAGGATCCTCCTACGAATATTATCGACTGTATTTTTTTTTCAATTCACTGAAATTCAATACAAATGTTTATTTTCTGCATTAAAATACGTCACATTGATAATAATATACACAAACAAAATGTATTATTTATTATTTACTAAATAGTTATGACGTATGTGTGCCGTGATTTTTCATCGTTTTTAAACTGTTTTTATTTTGAACCAACACGACTTGCGCGACGTCGACGTGCCCGCGGGACATATTTTCATATTATTTATGGGCATTGGTCACCGGGCGTCACCTCAATTAGTCCTCAAATTGCAGTGTTATGTATATTATTATACACACGTACATCATGCCGTGTAATTAATGATTAATGATTATAATACTTAATCGTCGTTTCAACGTCAACGATCATTTCTCGCGGTTGAATTACAGAATTCATATTTTGCAACGTTTTCGAGTAAACGGCGTAACCCCCTTGTGGGTGATAACGAGCCACACTGAAACTGAGACAGTGAGTCCGGAGAACAGACGATTAATTCCACAAGGCCACTATAATAAGTAATGATATAAATATATAATAATATGTAGAATCTTAAGAGGACGTAGTACGTTGTCTCCGCCTTTGCGTAGTAAACTCTACGTTCATAAGAATATTTTTCTCAGTTATTTTAAATATCATCAGTGTGAACGGATTTATTCGCTATTGTCAAATTTAAAAGTTAGTAGGTATATTAATTTATAGTTATGCTCGCATAATATTTGAATTTTGAAGTTGTGAGCACTTTTAAATTTATTACACATAGATAAATACCAACTGTGTAGTATATAGACTAAATTAAGTGATAATATACGTTTAAAATTTTACTCAGGTTTGAGATTTCACAAGCAGGTATATATTATATATACCTATAACTATTAATAATTCATTATATATACATAAAATAAACATATTAAAACATACTAAAAATATTTAATATTAATGTTACTAAGCATTTAAATTATTTATAGGATATAGTATTAAAAGAAGAACCTTCAGACCAAGTCTCGCACCACTGCACCATTGCAGGTACATATCGGTGGGTGACCTCAGAGTGAGGGTGAAGGACGAAGGTTATATTTTAAAGACGCTAGGTATATCCTATAAATAATTTAAATGTAGATACTAATTTCAATAGTAAACATTTTTAATGTAGTACAAATCTTAAATTATTTTTAATAATAAAATAAAAACTGTATATAATAATATACTAATAGAAAAAACGTATGCCAAATGTCGAGTGTCGATAAATGAATTATCGTAAATTAGACTTATACGTATTCCTGTCGATAGTTTTAAAGTCTGATTGCATAGGAATATAATTAAGTTCAGTTACAGCATAATTACAATTTATAAAAATAAAATATCGGACATGTTTAAGCAAAGTTTAGTATGTGTCATTAATAATATACTGGCATAAACGATGGTATATTTTACATATGATTATTAATTTTATGATGACGTATAAGTAAAATACAGATGTTCCAAGTTTATTCCTACTTGAGGTTCATATCAATTGCTGTAAGAAATCAATTAAAACAACTATGATTGTATGTTTAAAAAAGGAAAATTTACGTACTGTCCGTATATGTACGTATGTATATAATATGTATGTATGTACCTATGAATGTATGTATGCATGTATGTTTGTATGTATG
>VUJU01000437.1:0-23111 GCA_009835225.1 Aphis craccivora
AAACCACCTTTTTCACCAACCACTGGAAATTTTATCCTAGGCTGACAAATCATCTTCGTTCAGAATCGTTTTTCGTATACAATGATAATTATCATTGGATTCAAATTCAACACTTTATGATATATAATAATGATCCACACGGCAGCTAAAGTACAGCGGAGCGGTATCCACTTGCCCGCCTTAGTTTATATAAAATTCTTTGTGATAAAAATATTATTACTAAAAAAATAATGTTAATCAATTCAGAAAATGGACCGATAACACTACGGTCTACGATAGAACTAAAACTTCGGGTCGTGACTAAAGCGTGCATTGATATTATACCCGAGATAGTTTTTAAGGAATTAAAAGTTTTATTATATAATAAATTAATACGTACACGCATATATTGTATGTGTGTGTTATTAATACTACTTATGTATGAATGCAACTTTATTCATAATTTGTACACCACCCCTTCCTCTTTTAAGGGCTTGTTATGCTTACGGAGGTACAATATAAAGGCGGACACTTCAGTTTACGAATTTAATAAAAAAATTATTATCGTATGACTACAATACGATAGTGGTAAATATTAAATGTCTTTACACCATTAATCATAATAGCATTACAATGCGTTTCGCCGTAGTGAAAAACCATTGCTTAAAATATTATTATACAATATTATTACGTTTTCATTTCACTTGCTGTCGTGATAATCGAATAGAAATACACACCGTCAATCATGAGTGTTGTATGGTTACACACAAATTGTGTTGGAACGTGATTGGACTTGAAGTTTATTAGTTACCCTACCATTGTTGTTATCGCTGTTCATAAATCATTACGAGTATAACGATTAAAATAATAAAAGTAACCGTATATACCAAACGGTCGTGACAAAGTGCCAGCCGCTGTCAACCTACCTACTATAATAATTTACGAATACGACGAACGATTTACTTTTCTTCCCTAAAATTATTTTAATAATAATTGCGTTAAAACTATAACAAATTTAGTTAATTGATTCAAGTTAATGATAGACGTTATTATACAATATCAACATCTAAGTAGGTACTTATTCTCGACTTTAAATGATTTGAGCAACAGACATGCCGTTAGAAGTATAAACAAACATTAATCTCATGAACTATTATTACTTATAGTCTCATTTGTATAAGTGTGTGAAGAAAAGTATATATACCTGCGTAGCTACGTTGTAGAGAAAAGAATACGATGTACCCATATAAAAAAAGTTGACAAAAACAAGAAACTTTTTTTACGCCTTTTTTTTTTTACTTTTCCTCTGCATCCGGGCCAGTGCTACCAACGTATTTGTTAAATGTACCAACAACAACAGTAATGATATTTTTTTATATCTCAAAATTTTTTGAAGTATATTTTAACTGTCAAAAAAAAAAAAAAAAAAATGGATAAAATATAGAAACTGGATATTTATATTTGGAATTTATACTTGTTTCTCTTCACTCCCCTCGTAGTGACATTTATATTTATATTTAAAATTATTACCAAGTACCTAATTTATTCATTTATTCTAAATTCAAAAATAATAACAATATTCAAATTTGAGTACTGATTCTGAATCAAAATTTTTAATAAAATATGCAGTGTGAAGTTAAAGTATATATTATATTGTCTTAATAACAATAATAACTATACTATATAAGTATGCAATATTATGTGCAATTTATTTTACCCAAAAAAAAACTTAGAAATAAAATTAACTATATTTTACTATATTTTATATATTTACTACAATTGTATTACCTATATTCACGATCTAAAAAATTACACCCATTTCAAATTTAAATGTACAATAATAACAATTATTAAAAAACGTGCTTTGTTGATATTAACATTATGAAATACTTTAGTTATACCTTTTATAGTGTAGGTATATAATATATATGCCTTTAAGTTTTTATAAGAATCCGAATATTAAACTTACTTGCATGCAGTTTTACAGAAAATGACGTACAATATAATATTATTATATGTATTGTAAAGTTATACGGATTTTGATAATAACAATTGATGTTTTTCGATTTTAAATTGTTATTAAAATAAAACTTCTTGAATACCCTGGTTTAAAAACAGAAATACGGTTTTATGTTGGTACAATAAAATAGAAGAATAATTGAAAGTACGAAGCTATTATATGTATATTTGAAACGAACCGAATGTCATTAAGATGGAGTGGATCGTGATTTGCGCGTAACATTAAATTCACTGATTTAAAAGGGACTAAAATGTTACGTGGTACAAAATATACTATGTAGAACGAATAGATACAACTGGTAGATGTAAATTGAGACAAAAGAGAAAAATTGAAAATCATTCCTTAAAGATAACATGTAGAGAAAAGTGCAAAGTATAGAGCCCAAAATTCCAGAGGAGGTACAAGAACATAGTATTATTTTCGGGAGTAGCGAAAGTGCTCATTATAGCTATTTTAAGTGATAAAAAACTTTAATTATGAACCTTGAATATAATAAAACTATGAAAACCCTTTAAGATCCCCTCAGGATAGCATATGTTGGCTTTAACTGTTCTAAAAATAACCATGTGATTTGTGGTGAGCTTCAATAAACTTATAATGTACATTTAGAATGTATATATTATACAATTTAAATATGTTTATAACGTGAAAAATAAGTATATATTACAGATATAAAGCTTAAAAAATAAATAAATAAAAAATAACAAATTGTGTTACTGTGTGATACGATTGAGCTTGAAAAATTATCAATCATTAGAACCGACCAAATGCCAACTCATAAATTGTATTATAATCTAAATATGATTGGTGCAAATTATTAAACAAATATTTCAGCTACAATTTTATGTGCGCTATTATCTCTGTTAAATTTTAATATTGTGCATAGTAAAGAGTAAACTGAGTAAAGAGTTCAAGGTTAAGACTGTAAGAGACAACTCACCGGAATGACCGGTTATTTTCCCCTTTAAAGAAATTCTGCAGACCCTTAAATTGGTACCATCTCTACAAAGCTCGTTCGATTTAATGACCATTTCGGATAATAACCATAAGCTCAGGCTGCAGCGACAGAGATCTACCGATTTAAAACTTTCACTGTATTTTAACTATACTACTACAACAGCCACAAAATTACTACCTCATTTAAACAGCAACGGGTGATAGGCTGGACGCGCGTTGTCTGACTTTTCAGGAGTGATATAGCTACTATTTGTTGGATGGTGTCGGCTGTCACGTAGCTTTCCGAATACCCATAGTTTGAAATTATTTAACCCTCATTTATACGAGTCCATGGCTTTCACTTAACTGGCGTTCATTTTGAATAAAACGGTTTTTTTCCTATAATAATATCGTGGTCAGAGAGACTAGCGTCTATACAATCTCTAAGTTCGCTTTAGTATATTAGTGCGGGCCGCATAGCCTGCCCGCGTACAGCTATACGGTATTTAGTTTTACTTGTAAATGCTTTAATTCTTCAATGGTTTCGATTGTTTCGAGTCAACTTACTGATCATTACATTTAAGTCAAAAGTTCAAAAACTATATGAAGTGATATGCGCATCATATTCTAACTTATCATTTCTATTGTTAATATTTCATTAGGATATAATATTGTTTTTATAATGGTTA
Organism: Aphis craccivora; assembly: GCA_009835225.1. Classification (NCBI taxonomy): domain Eukaryota; kingdom Metazoa; phylum Arthropoda; class Insecta; order Hemiptera; family Aphididae; genus Aphis; species Aphis craccivora. The sequence continues at coordinate 3,625 of VUJU01000437.1, forward strand.
AATTATGTTGACTATAAACGACTATAAACTATAACAACATTTAATAATAAAAACTAAATAACACATAAATATAATTCAATTTTTAGTAATAACATACTTTTGCCAAATTCCGTATAGGTAGTTAATTAGCGCTTAATTAAAAAATATAGCTTATTAGTTAAGGTTTTTATACCATCATTTTGAGAAATTCAATTAGTGTTTTGGTTATATTTTTCGGTTTAAAACATTATGTAGGTACTCATTGTCTCGTTGCGATCGTCGAGGACGTAATAAAAACATTAAGTATAAATCCCTATTTGCCATTTACCATTATTTCTCTATAACTCATTATAAATAGTAATTATTATAATTAATAGTATGTTTTGTCTTTAACTCAATTGTTTAATTTAATATAAAAGTACTTACTTTATAGATATAACATTAATGTACAGACAATGTATGTTAATATTGTATTGGGTTGTGTCTATTCAAGTAGATTAGTAGAAAGTTCATTTAACTATAGGTTTCAGTCGTGGTCATACGGTGGGGACAAATTTACAACATATGAGTCTGCTATAACCACTGTGCTGTGCGTACTCAGCTTAAAATATCACTAGTCCCTGATCAGAAATGATTATTGATTATATTGTGGATAAAAAATCAATTATACTATAATAATATTGTAAACAGTTTTAAAGAAACATAATCTGTTATCAGAAATGGTGGTACGATGAAATACAGGTAGACAAAAACCGGTAAGTGGTATAAATCCGAGATGGGAATTGAACACAAAAAATAAATTTAATTTACACCAGTGGTCGAAATATCAGTGAGACCGATCTAGTGTGCGCATTCGTTATGTTACAGTTTAAACAACACAACAAAAGGAAAGGTGGTTTTTTTAATAACAATATTTTCCTATAATGTGTATACGCATTGGAATAAAAAAAAAAATTGAATTTTTCATTTTCAGAAAATAATAATATAACAACAAACAATAATCTGATATTATAAATTATAATATATAATTTTTGTTTTGAAAACCGTAATCTAAAAGCATTCACGGGGTGTGACTAATGCGAACGTATACATAGGAACTGATTTTTATTGTGCACCAAAACCCGAACAATGGCTGATAATAGTATACAACGCGGCAATTGCGGCCGACCGACCAGCAAGACTGGAAAAACTTTCAAAGGTCCAATATCATATATTTTTTTTTTATTTACCTCCAGCGGTTTTCATATAAAAACCAATATGGTTGATATCAATAAATAATATTATATACATTATACATACAAGTATATATATTATAATATATATACATTCATCTCTCTTATACTATTCTATATATTATTGTGAACACTGTTATTCTTTTAAATTTTATTTTTATCGTTCACCCTTCAAAAAAGGTCACAAACCTTTGGAACACATATAACACTACAACAGTAGTACAAAAGTTAATTGTGCAAAGGGAAGCACAGTGTATATTTTGTCAAAACAGATAAATTATTTGTACTGACTATAAAACTATACGTATACTGCAAACTGCAGCTATATATTATTGCTATAGGCTTATAGTATTATAACATAATATTTTTTGTCACGACAGAAATGAAATGGTCGCTAATAAAATAAATTAACTAAATATTATAGAAACCTATTTTAATTTATTTGTTTTCCAAATGTTAAAAAAAATATTCTGGTATAATGAATATTTGTGATGAGTTTTTTTTTCATTTTAGTGTTTTCTAAAAATAGACAAACAAAACAAATCATAATACATAATATTATTGTTAGTACGTCAAAAACTAATTAAAAATTTACACACACACACGCGCGCGCATACGCTGTCGACGAATTTTTAAAATGTCTCGCACTACAATAGTACAATGTATTAAAATTAAAATAACAAAAACCATAAAATATTTTAATACATTATTTTCAGCAACGCATACATAGATAAAATATATAATTATATAATAATATGTAAAAAAAAATAATAAAAACAAATGTATAATTTATGATTAGTTTCTAATCTTCGGTGTCTATTTATACTTTTTCAAAAACTTTGAAAAAAAAAGTAATCGAAAAATGCTTTTGTGGTCAAGACTTTTACTTTCTTACGATTTATTCAACAGTTCGCCGTTTTCTCAAAAAATACTCAGCGATTCAAAGGAAAAAATACCTATGCGTATTAAAGTACAATCTCCGTTTCGATATTGTAAAATATATATTATATAGCACATAGATGCTGCATAATATAAAACTTTTATTCATCCTACAGTGAGAAAAAAAAATAATATTTTCTACGCAAAAAGAAAAAAATATGACTGAATAATGGATAAAATACATAGATTTTCAATTTCGAAAAACTGTTAAAAATATAATATCCATCGATTGATAATAATAATTTTTGTGTATAAACAATAGTTAATACCAACCGTCGATACTCAATCAAGCATTAATTCATCATACTGAATTAAAATTCTGAGAACACGATTTGAACGTGGACAAAAACTAATGTGCGTAACGAGTGTTTCAACGCGGGTAAATATTTGCGTAATAATAATAATAATACATAACCAAACGCACGATATTATGATGCGTTTCGGCGTAATCGGCGATGATGGTAAACGCGATATAATTATTGTTGTGGTTAAATTTTAATTTCCCATCGGATTTACCGTGACGATGAGCTGTGGCGATGTAGGTGGTGGCACTTTTAACAGCAAATAAAGAATAAATCGATTTAGTGCGATTCTATAATATAAATATGCATAATATATACATAAATAATAAATATATAATAGATTTATTATCATACTGTACAAATGGTTATCGTAAAGTATGGAGGACATAACAGTCGAGGTAACAATATTATCGACGTCGACTAAGGTGTTGTTATGGACGAGTTATAAAACAATAGTAAATTGTCGGTTAAAATAATCATCAGTACAATTGAGAGTGGGTTATGGTCGGTTGAAACCTTAAACATACAATTTCAAAGATACTCAGTAAGTACTACTTTATTGGATACAATTTATACTAATGTGTACGTAATACTTCAGTTGCTAGCTTATATTACTTATAGTACCTACCTATAAGAATTGATAGTATTTTCATGGTTTATCATATTTTTTACTACTTGGATATTGTACAATATATAGGTAATAAGCTCAAATAATATGATTAGCTTTGATAAAAATGATTTTTAAAACGCATTATTTTACATTTTATTATTTTAGTTTAATATATTATATTTTTGAAATGCTGGAACTGGATAGTTGAATTATTCTATTTATGCTCATGATTATTTTACATTAATATTGTATAAATTGTATGTTTAAAAAAAATATTAAAATTTATTATATTAGAATTTTACTTTAGCTACTATAGTGCATGCTTATAGATGAATAACAATTTCAGTTCTAAGTATTACACCTACGTAATTTATAGTTTTATACCGGTGTATTAAAAATAAATAAATAAATCAACTTAAAATAATCAAAGAAAAATATAGTTCATGTTATGTCTTACATAGTGTCGTAGTACAAATTAATTTTATTGCTTGTTATTAATTTGGTCAACAGAATAATAATAATAATAATAATAAAAAAATACAACGTTTGAACTCTATTCATCACTTTTTTTAAAGCAATATAATATAATATCTTATATTAATACAATAAGAGGTCTCATATTATGACTCTACTGTCAGTAAAATAATATGTATATTTATTAAGTTGATAATTAACACACTTTATTAATTAGAAATAAAATTTACATACCTACCTTACATTTTATGTTTCAGTGTTTCACATTTAATCTGAACGTTCGTGACAGCAATTGCCCATTACATTCGACTACAACAATAAACAATGCAAATAAAAATACAATTTTGTTTCAACACTATGATTGATGCGCTAAAAATAAACTGTATACCTATATAATACACATGAATGTATATATATTATCCACGCCATGTATACAAACACTACTATAGCTCAAAATTAGCTAATCTTGTGCACTGTCAGTGACCCCACAATCTCGACAGTAGTTATTCTAATATTATTATTAATAATTGCTAGGTATTATGATATGACTTAAGGTACAGCTCCTTTTTTATCATTCATAAATACACCCCTTAAATAAAAATAATAATATGCGGTCACTTATTTTTATAATAAATATTATCCTATTATAATAAATTGTTAATCTACATTTTTGGGAATAATTATGACGATCGATTATTACGATATGATAAAAAAAAACACTGTTATATGCACCACCAAACGTTTTCCAAAGACGTTTATTTGAAACCTGGCCATAAACCGTGATGATGGGAGATTGAACAAGAATGAGGTACTAAGTATGAAAAATTACATTAATAACTAATTGGTCATCCTAAAGCATATGGATACCATTGTTCGCGTTTTTTATATAATAGTCCATTTTCAAGTTATTTTTGTATATGTAATATATATAGTATTATATGATTCAATAATTGTTTTGATGTACCTATACCTAATCAAGACGTATATTAATACAGAGAGCGTGGATTTGAATGCAGATAATTCTATACAACTAAATATACATATCACAGCCCGAAAGCTGTAAAGTAAAATGTATTATTAACAATTATATTGTAGTTGTCGTTTGCATATTTCTTGGGGGTGAATAATTATTATAATACATAATATATAAAGAGTCTCTCGCATTGATCATATTTGTACACATAATATATATAGTATTATTGTATCGAAATATCGCCGCCTGAGTAACAAATAATTTATAGCTATGTAATATGTATTATATAACGTGAAAAGAACAAGCTCTTGTGTAGTGACTATATATGAGGATAACAGATACGTGATTGATGAAGGTTATTGTTTAAGTAATTTTTAAAAATTATATAGAATACTTGCACTGTGGTTACTAAAATTACTCTTTAACCTCTTTCTCGTAGACTTTAGAAATAGATATCTCAATCTTTGAACATCACATAATATATACGATTCCCAATTCCTCATCATGCATGTATCATACTATAATACAGTATATTATAATACATGATATATATTATATATTAATAGATAATAAATTGTGTAATAGATATTTATTAGAACAATTATAATAATTTATATTATTTAGAATCATTATTATTAATTTTTATTACATTTATTATAACTTATGAGTGTTAAATATAAAAAATATATCCATCTATTTTCTTATGGCCAACGAATATAATATTTTACTCATACGAGTTTTTTTTTCCTTCAATGGATTTTCACTTTCTCAATATAATTTAAAACGAATTTCTCGATGGAAAACATTTACAAGATACAAATTTTCATTAAAATAAAATGTTTATTGTACTTAATTCATGTGTATTATCGTCTACAAATGTTGAAGTGCAGTCTGAGTATACAAGAACTACCTACATAGTGGTATGCTGCGGTGTGTTTATAGCACATATTTTAATGGAATCACGCAGCATTTCTATGCGCAAATAAACTTTTAAATTTATTTTTTTGAAAATAAAATTATCTTAATATTCTAGTTATATGTATAGGCAATGTAACCATATACGCGCTGCCAAAAACGGAAATGAAAGTTCTTCTTATTTATATATTTTCTCTTGGTTACATTATAGTTTAATATATATTAAAACTGCTATATCTTAGTTTAATTTTTAGTAATTATGTATACTGAGTCGATACAATTATAATATGGTCTATAACAATATACATATATAAAAAGTATAAAACAAAAAAGTAAAAACAAATTAGTAAACACTACGACTGTGATATAATAATATTATGTAGTGATATATTATTATATTATGATGGTATACAATATAATATACTGTTACTGTAAGGTTTTTTATTATAAGCCAAAAACTATGGAATAGGTAATATCCAAATTCAGAATAATATGGTTCTACCACAGTTCATTACCTAATTACTATGTATACGAATGTATGATCACCGTAAACAACGATAATATTAAATATTTACACTTAAGTATGAATAGAATAATATTATAACGTATTATTATATATTTCTCATAAGAACTCGCATTCAAAAAAAAAAAAAGTATACATAGGTATTAGTATATTACATAGGTAATATTCAACAAAAAAATAAACCTTTTATAATTTATTCTTTACAAAAAGTAAAATTATATTTGAGCAAAAAACGAAAGTCAATGGTTTTTGGTTAAATTTTAACCAACCTACAAACAAAAAATATAAATAAAAATAAAATCAATTTTTCAATTTTTATATTTTTGTGAAACACTAAGGTTCATTTCTATTTAAATTATAATTATTCTAACACAAGAATATTTTCAAATTAGAGTTGATGATTCAATAACTTAAAAAAGATAGTATTATGCTACACATAGTTTTTTTTTTTTTTTTAGTAGTATATACCTACGAAATTAATTTTCATTGATAATAATTGAACAATAGCAGAAGGGAACAGAAATGACAAAACTATATATGTATAAATAGCTCCAAAAGTTTGATATTAAATATTAATTTATATTCGTAATGCAACGCCAGGAACATAATAATATTATATTGAACATGACAATATATATTGACCCCATGTCAATGTCATTTATAGAGCGGTTTCTTGTCATTTCAGTTCTGCCTTATTATACGATAAAATTGATAATAAATAGAAGAAAAAAAGAATAATTTTAACTAAAACCCTGCCCAAATTATTGTGCATTGTTTCATGTTTCAATTCCTATAAGCTGTATTATAAAAGACTGATCGTAAATATTATTTTCCTGGAGTTTTATATTTAATAAGTATATTTTGAATAAAATGTTTTTCTAAACAAAACTATTTAATTATTAAAATATACATGATTGAAAATGCAAAAAAAAAACAATTAAAAATAATTAATTGATTACAATAAAACCAAAAATCTATAATAATTATGTATGCTAGACCAGTATAATGTTCTATTATTATTTTTAAACATGATATAAATCGCTTTAACTTCAATATTAATATATTTTTTTTAATACTTAATAATATATTAAATTATGTATTTTTTTTTATGTTTCCTATAAATAGACTTCGTTTGTAAGTCATATTCCATTTTTAAAAACATAAATACTAGGATTTTTTGATTTATTTTGTGAAATCGTTGTAAGAATAATATGTCATATTACAGTCAATAAATAGGTATTCGAATGTTTCAAATAAAATATTGGCTATTAATATATACCTACTATATAGAATATAGATACAATATTATAAATCATTCATGTTTACGTATAAGTACGCTACGATATAATAGTAATATTATATTGATAAACTATTACGTTATGTGACATTTATGCATGTAATAATCTCATACATAAACTCCCGTACCATTAATTTTCAAAACGCTGTGTTTAATTCAATAATTGTATTTTATTCTTGGTAAATCAAAAAAGTGAAAATATAAGTGACAAATTACAATATGAAAAGTGCAGTACAAGCTCCATAAACCAATTCTCGATATTAAATTTTCTTAAATACGAGCTTAGCTAATATGAGTATATTTTAATAATTATTAACTCGTCTACGATAAAATGTCTACTATCAATAATGATGTATAATTTAATACTTCCTATTACTTTATAAGTTAAAAACAAATTAAATTGAAGTTTTATACCCACATTTCTAGTATAATTTCTATTTAAAATAAAAGCTGGCCACAAAGTAAATAAAATAGTGTAGCTAAATGAAAATTAAAGGGGTTTCGGACGAATAAGTTAAAAAAAAAAAACAAAACAAAAATTTCATTGAATAATATCTGAAGTAGTTAGTTGCTTTTTTTGAAAAAAAAAGATATAAGGATTGGTTTTAATGGAAGTAACATTTGCCTAATTTGCACTCGAATAAATATTTAAAATACAAGTATTATAGGTATACATAAACGCTATCGCAGCCATTTTTGGTGTTTAACCAATTTTAATTTACCGATATTATTATTTTACCATCGGGAATTAAGCTACCAATCAGTAGGTAAGTAATCTTGTAAACATAATTTTCAATTCAATAGGTAGCTTAGCAATTAATTAACAATAACACTAGTGATTTTCAGTGCTTTTATAAACTTAGAAGTATTTTAAATTTTGAAAAGAAATTGTTTTTTTTTTTTTTGTTATTATAATGTTTATGTTACTCTATATCAAACATATATTTTTAATTCAATAAAATATTATTATATTTAAAATCTTATGAAAATTACATTGAAAAACAAATCAAATGTTTTTTTTCTCATAACTGAAATTTGAAATAAATACGAGTACTATTGTAATAAATAACTACCTAATATAATTTATAAAAAATATTGTAGTTTAGTTGATTCAATAATTAAGGAATACTATTTCTTATAGCAATGAAGTATTATATGCATGAAGTTTGCACTTAAATTTAACATTTGATTGAATGTAGGTACATCAATGTGTATAATATATATAATATGCCTAATTAAATAAATTATTATACTGTTGAATTATCAAAAATAACAATATATTATTAAGTAAATACGTAATGTAGTATGTACATCGGTATTAGGTACAATATAAGTTTTCCCAATCCAATTTTTTTTTAAATTATCATTTATTATTTATAACGAAATTATAAACATCTAGAGTTATTAAAATGTATAATAATTTTTATTCGACAAAACTTGAAATAAATATTATTATTTATGCATTAAATAAATTAAACAAAAAAATTTTCTTTGTGTTATTATATATGTATATCAATATCCTATTAATACATTTAGATATAATTATTAAGTATGTGTTAGTATTTATTAGTATGAATTGTGTATTTCGATGGTAACATAAATCTGAATAAAGAATTATAATATTTTTTAATTGAATATTTAGTATAAATTTATAACTATACTATAATAGTGATCACCAACATGAATATGTTCGTAAGACATATCAATAAATACTATTTTACCAAAAGCTAAAGTATCCTTATTAAAGGATACTTTATGATAAAACCGTATCAATACATTTCATATGGGTTGATAAATAATTGACAAACAGGCTGCTCAAACCAATACATTTGTTTTTGATTTGTATAGAAGTAAGCTTTGAACACCGGAGAAAATACTGGACAATAAATACAATAAACCTTTCTAAATAACGTATGGACCTATTCTAACCTAATTCAATTTAACGCAAGATAAAAAAAAATATAATCAAGTGCCAATGGAGAACAATTGTATACTATTTAATAAAAAATATTACTTAAGTAATAAAGATTACTTCATATCTTAAATACTATCCACGCGAATGTAATAATCATAATAACATTATAAATGTGAATAAAATAAAAAAATATTATCAAAGCGGTGCGTTAATTATTTACAATTTCGTTTCGTAGTTGAATGCTATAATTTTTCAAAGCCAATTTTAGTCAAACTAAATCACTTGAAACGATTTTCCGGTAGGTATTTATGAAACGTATTCACGTGAACTCATCGATTTTACAATAACCATAACAGCACTACTGTAGTATCAAACAATTTGTTTTTACAGCGTTAATCCCATTTAACCGCAAATATTGTTTCACGCTTTATACAATAATATAAATATTTATTTGAAAAATAAACAACAACCATTAGCAGAAGATAATAGGCACGTAATGTCAGCGCCATAAACGCAGTTTATACACCCCCGATCGTATGATGGTGTAGAATCCCAGGGGGGTAGGATAGTGGGATATGAGTATGAATCCATGGTCAATTGCAGCCAAGACAGTGGCGGCGGTAGTTAACGAAATATATAAACATAATATCATACTATGTTCCATAGGTACTTGAATTATTATACACAACAATACCAACACATGCGTATGCTATATATAGGTAGTGTAGTGTCGGGCACACCTTTAGCGGTATGGGATTTGTGAATTGGTCGAAGGGAGGATGAAACGCTATCTGCAGAACTTCAGCACGTTTCAGGGTTTAAGGGATTAGCACTATATTTCGTGTTCCAAGCGTTTATTGGTAGACAATTAGCATTCTTTGTGTTGAGGTCCGCAAAGCTAGAGCCGCTCTTTGAATCGTTATCCCTTATAACGTTTACGCTATATATAATAATGATAATAATAATAATAATAATAATAATAATGATAATAACGATAACAACATATATGAACGAATTGTTGTAGGTATATATAATAATGTGCATTTGCTTAATATACCGCACAACAGCCGATTTACGAATGTTTTTGAACACAAAAAGAATGGAGTGTATTATATACATTCTTTACCGTCGTAGTAAACGTAGTAAAGTTTTAATACCGATGTCAACAGCGAAATGTAAATATTATATCATTGTAGGCCGAAGTCCTAAGGTACAAACATAATACATAATGTGTGATAGACAGGTTAAATCGAACATTTAATAAACAACTTATACATTAGGCAGTGCAGTTTATACTTAATTAGGTATTACATAGTCAGTTATTAGTAAAATTAGTAGGTACGTAAATAGTATTCTTTGTTTAATTATTAAATGATTAATATTATTTGTATAATTATGTCGTACTTGCACAATAATATAATATAAAACGAGTACAGTACATGACACATTACAACGTTTATATTTTTAACTGTTTTAATAAACAAAATTAATATAATTATAAAACACGTGATTGATCACTTATATCGGAATGTCTATTATTATTTTTTTTTTTTTTTTGTATTCACAAAAAAAATATACTTAGTAGAAATTTAATGTTCGGAGATAAGTTTTAGTTTGAAAATATTATAGTATTATTCTGTATCACGCATTCGATTCACTAATAATGAACTGTTCACGTGGACGTACGTAAACTTAAAACTATACACAAACTTGCTATAAAACTGAAAAAAATGCATAGTTGTCGGTCCTGTAAATGAATTTCAATAAGGATATGAAAAAATTGAATAACAAATTAAATTAAATATAACGATTATCAACTTCACTATTTTATGCTACACTTTTTGACAAGGATATGCTAAAACTCAAGATCTAGTGAGATAAAAATGCAGTTCCAGAACTCATTTATATTATAAAAAGAAATTTAAAAAGAAATGACGTACACTTGTGAGTTGTAACTCATAGTCATTGTGGAACGTGGTTATGAGATGAGTGAGTATAGTCGTCTTTGCAAAAGCAGTATTGTTTTGTTTTGTTCTACATTATTTTATTTTTAAGAAGATAAAAGTAACCTCACGGTATTATTATTTTATTTTTGTGTCGCGTGCGAAAAAAAAAACTTTTATGACTGAATACGTCGAGTTTGCGCAATCATTTATTCTAAAACTTGTTTTAAACGAAAAACTTCTGCAGATAAAATAAACTATGAATTTCTTCGCTAACAAACGTCATCGAGGCGACGACTTATTTACAGTTTTCATGAAAAAATTTCTCATAAGATGCAACCAAGATTTTTTTACATAAGATTTACTGTATAATATTTAAACTGAAAAAAATGTCAAAATCTCTGCGTTTTTTGGGTCAATTTATGAATTTATTTATTATAACTCTTAACAATTTCATTCAATCACAATAAAATAAAAGAAAACATTTTTCTTAATACATAACAAATAAATTAGTACTTTTTAAAGAATAACGTTAAAATATCTCGTTGAGATTGTGATATAGTCAGTTAGTTATTTGAAAAATGCAAAGGTTGATGAGTAAATTATTCATTTAAAATGTATCACTTATTTATCATGAGGGCACAAAAATAGCCTTTATCAATTATATGTTTATCTAATGGATGTAAATAATTAAAGCACTTACACAAAAAAAGTATAATATATTGTACATATGTATATAAAAAAATATAGGTGCATTTATTTTGAATCAGTTATGAAAAAAAATCGTATATTACTACTAATAACGTATCGAAAGCAATACGCCGTGGGTATATACCTACATCGAAATATATCATTTGTTCATCGTGTAATTCAAAATGATACCACGACTTCAAATAAATCCAATAAATAGCATTAAACCTTAACGTTGATTAGATTTACTTACATGTCTCGTCCCCGCTTTTATATAAAATATTCAATTTAGATAATGTGTACGCTACTCTCATATAGGGTGTGTATTGGCAGACTCATATTACGATGTACAATATCCGACTATCGTATGTGGTTCTCCAAACATGTATAACTTCAAAGAGAATAACATGTTTCAAAAACCCGAAACCTCCTCGTGTACGACGGTCTACGACTGACGCGCATAATGTACTCGCATTTTTACGATACAATAATATTGTTACATATTAAAATACTTATACGTTATTATTGTTCTTTACCAACGGGTAATCTGACACGCGTGTTATGTTGAAATAAAACCTAACCTGTAATATGGTGCAGATTTTATTTTATTACATTTCGACGAGCGCCGAAACTCGAGCAAAACCGCAGCACGTAAGGGTAAGTTTTCGCGAAGTTGGTACGAAAACGTACAGTAACAAAGATGTCGTATCGTCGATAATATCATGATACAATTCCCCGAGAGTCCGATAATGCTGTCGTACCGCGATCGTAATTCACGCTAGTATCGCGGTTTTCGATCTGTCTCACGTGTTCCTCTATCGGGATTTTCGCCTCCAGGCGAGAAGAAAAGCCCTTTGACCGAGTATACGGTGTTCGTGTATAATAATCATGAATGCGTAGGTATACATGTGCAACTGGGTTTGTCCCAATGTCGTGTGATATCGATATTATTATGTTATACAATATTATGATACTATAATAATACGCCGGCACCGTTTTTCGTCGTGTAAACAGCGATTGCCGAGCGACAGTCCACACTTCCACAGAGTACTGTACGGGGAATCCTACGTCGAGTTACGACCTCAAACCGCGTTATTTATGTATGTACAGTACTTTTGGATCCAATGACAGTAGACGATGACACAACATATTATACACGCTTGCATTGTAAATTTGTAACTATATGATGGTATGGAAATCTTAAAATGCCAATATTTCTTTTATCGTGTTTATATTTTAAAGAGAAGAACAATTCTATTAAATTACATTTAATACCATCTATTATTATGTTTATTCCAATCATGTAAGTATTTAATTTACTTTGCCTCCACAAATATTTGTAAAAATATAAATAAATAATATATTATCATATTCGATGTACAAACGTTAGAGAAATGAATGAGCTGCAGGTAGCTAACATTTTAAATTCAATTTTACGGTGTTTTTTTTTTTTGACAGAATTGTTGAAGATTTTTTTGTGATAATTTAAATATTAAATACAATAACATTTTTATTCTTTATGTTTGTCATCCATCATTATGGATAACTGTGTATTTAAAGTTAATAGGATAGAGCTTTAAGATAAATTCAAAGATGATAATAGTTTCTGAATGTTCATATTTTTTAATTAATTGTTATTTTTTTGGGTTATGGTGGAAATCTAAGTTGAACCATTTAAAATATAAATCGGACCTAAATAATATACTTTGTAAAAGATTTATCGAATCTAATGATATTTGGACGAAATTTAATAAAACCTAGACTTCTTAAAACGGTTTAACGGTTCTTTAATTAATATCACCTATGTGTATGAATGTAATAATTGTATTTTTTTTTTTTTTTTTTTTTAACCCGATAACTTGTTATAACTAATTGTACAATTATAATAAAATATTATTATATTATGTTTAGAAAATTTAATTTTGGATGAGAGACGCGATGTTACGACCGTCGCTAAGACGATCGCCGGACGTAAAATAATAATATGCATAGTGGCAAACGCGAGTGTGTCGACGAAGACGATGACGGTTTACCTCGTAAAATCCTCCACTCGAGGCGATGGCGCGTGCGTATATAACTTTGTGACTCTAATGAGCGCTCTGGCAGATGATTAATGGGTTATTTGCTTGCGTACTGATGTAGTGCAATCCTACTAGACGTCACATATATGTATATTGTATGGCATAATATATATATATATATATATATGCATATTCTATGTATAATACGTACATGTATATATATTATATATATATATATATATTTTATGTGTATACTCATATATTTCAATGACTTATACATATTGTATATGTACTGTTAGACTTCCGACAGTTATTGGACGAAACCAAGTTCACTGCAGGGACGTTTTTGTTGCGTCTTTAGAAGAGAAAAAAAAATAATAGTTTCATATTATGCAATATATAGTATATACGGTACAGTACGGTCTATGGTTAATCTAGTGCACGCGAATTGATTCTGAACTATGACTATAATATAATAAATGCTTAATATATTATCTTATCAGGATTATGTGTGTTTGACTCGGTTAAATAAAATATTAAAAATTAAAAACATTTGCATCAACGTGCATCCAGTCATTTAGTCAACGTTAATTTTTTTTATAATTATTTTTAATTTAATTATTATAACAAGGAGTTTTGTTTTTTAGAATATTTTGTATTTTTAAATACAACATCATAAAATAATTCAGCACCATATTAGCTTATTTAAATAGGTAGGTACTTAAGAAATATGACCGTTAATTATCTGTTTATTATAACGTCATTGTTAATACTAGATAAGTGACAATTAATATGAAAATTAAAACTTCATATTTATTTTTCACGAAGTACCTATACATTTTTCATCAAGGTTTTATTTGGTTTTTCAAAACCTATACACTAAATTATACTTAAATATATACATTCTTAATTTTAAATGATAAATCACCGATGCCTGATATACAATATAGGTACATGTTACATTTACAAGTCGCTCTGCTCATTATTCTTGGTAAACGGGTACGATGTTTCGGATTTGATATTAGGATAATAGGATCCTCTATCGAAATTTAATCATTTTACCGAAATTATGTTGCCCTACGTAATATTATAATATTATAAATACTTACTTAACTGTTAATAACATTATTCAGACGGTGACACGAAAACAGTTTGTCAAGATTCACGGCCGATATTTCATCACACTGAACAACACTATTATAATTCATACCTACGTTCTCGCGAACGGCGATTCCGAAAATAGTTTGATCGAAAATCGGATGCCAAGAAAACATAAAACAATGGAGTCTAAACAAACATAGATTAATGACCGAAACGAAAATAAAGTGATCACCTGCAGCCGAGAGTATAGACTATATTATATTGATTAATATTATTACTTAATGCTGTAAACAGTAAACAATGACAATATATACCGCAGTAGTGGTTGCCTCAGTTGAGTTTACCGTGGTTTAATATAATGCGAAATCCCATGGATAATATTATCTATGCGAAATTCGCAGACTGCCCCGTGTTCATTATTCTAGTGAGGCGACCTTATTATCTATGGTATAATATTATATACTCGGTTAGTGAGAAATCCCGGTATCCCAATCCCATCGACAATTCTTATAAACTAATATTTATTATACGTTTCCATACGATTTGTTTTTACGTAAAATCCTGCAGTCTTCTCCGTGTGACCGACGACCGCATTTACCGTTCAATTTGCAATCGCGTATTTTTCAGTACCCTTCTTTCTACTTTAGTGCGTATAATTCTTATTAATTCTTATGAAGGGTGCTGTACTTACAACATTTCGGTCGAGATACTTTGTATTTCTACTACTTAACCGTTTTTCGCCGCAGTTCGTGTGTACATATTACAGTGTTTCGCAATGGTATAAAAACAAGTCATGATAATACCTACAACTATGACAGGGAATGCCACCAATTTTCCGAGGATATACAAGGTAGGTTCGCCCATGTATGGCTATATATAATTCACTAAAGGTTTCTTGTATTTGAGTATAATATACACTATACAGCTTCATATTATGACTGTTCATTAGAAATTATAATTTATTGAATTTACATGCTATTATTATAATAATACACTGTATTGAAGGGTTTGGAGAATCCGATAGAAACCTTCGTAAAATAATCGTATAATACGCCATATGATAATTTTTGGCAAAGCCCCATAATATATATAAATATCAAATAGTACCTAAGTAATTTAGTTCGTAAACGAACCGATGACACACATTTTGAATATTTTGCTCTAACGTGTAATGTAATTTTATTATAATGCGAATGCGTGTTCGATGTTTGTGAGTCGTCGTTCGGTTCGTGGCACAGCCGATCCAATAAATGTTGTTGGCATTCTGACTAACATCAAAGGATGTTTGATCGAGTATGTGTTTCGCGAGTATATGTATCTACCATAGAGGCACGAACCCTAAATAACCCAACTACCAACTGTATTGAAAATATGATTAATCAATTAACATTAAAAATATTTGTTATTATTATTAAATATACTAATTTTACAATTTACTACATATTTATAATATACAACCATCTACTAGGTACTTATCATTCATGTATTTATTTACCAAACTTTAAAATAAGTTTCTATTAGAATTTATTTTTACTTTTGCTTAATATTAATATTTTGATGATTTGAATAAAACTGAAATAACAATTAATAAAAACTAGAATTAAAATGGAATAATTAAAAATGAATTGATTTTACAATAACTACTTACCTACTTACAGACCGATTTCGCCTATTATTTCAATTTGATAATATAGTATTTTAATTTTCCATACGAGTATAGGATAATAATTAATAAGGTACCCATGATTTTTGTAATTACTAATTAGAAAATGAATTATCGTTTCAAATGTTTGTTGTTTTGGTAGAAGTTTACAATCATATTTTTTTTTACCAACAATAAGAAACAGCGGCCTATACGCAGTTTTATACTTGTGTGATCCAGTTATACCGGGAGAAGTAAACATAAATAAAGTTAATTTGGCTCAGTTTTTGTAGAGAAATCGTTTTCTGAAGTTATCAGAAAACGATCTAACCTGCGATTTATTAACCCGAACGGTCATTCGAAATGTCATGAGTTCAATGTATTTTCTCAAGATAATATACAATCATTATGTCACTTTATAGTTTATCGTAATACAGTGACTCGAATAATATACGGAAAAAAAAGTTCGACAGCTGCTCAATTAATCTGTTTATATGATATGCTATAATATAATAAATTACATTACTTTTTAATTAGAATATTTTAAAAAGTTCGTTGAATCATAAGAAATCTTAGTTAAAATGTAAAAGCTACATAGATATAAAACATAATAGATTAGAAAAACCAAATTGCGAAATGTTTTAAAAAATACTTAAATATTGTTGGTTGTTGTTTTTTTTTTTTTTACATAAACATAAAAAATTTATTTCAAAGTGTCTCGATTTTCCCCGAAGTAAATCAGCGGCAAAAATCCATATTTGTATTTTTATTTTACCATTAAACACAATAAAAATGCTGGATTACCGAGAAATCTGAACATGGCACGATTATTTTATAACATTATTATTACGGCTACGCGAAGTACTTAACTTACGGGTAACTGCAGTTCATAATAATATAAAGAATAATACTTTATCAATGCTAACGTATTCAACTGATTCATTAGTACTAATTATATGATTGACTATACTATAGTGAATAGTCAATAAGCATGTTGGAAAATTCCGTTATTGGTCACAGTTGTTTAATGTTTTAGTTACCTATCATATACCTAATAAAAGTATAAAACAGTTGGTAGCTCTTTAGATGTATCGATAAAATTGTTTTTCTTAGAAATAGAATTATCCGGTGACCTGAATTAGCGAAGTTTGGCGGCTGATAAGTGGCTGACATATTATACTCAGTTTGTTGTATCTTGATCGTACCCATTATATACCAAAAGTTATACGAATAGATATGTATGTTCATTTTAGTATAATTATATAATTTTAAAAAACTACCCTGATAAATCGGTACGTTGTGCGCGGGATCTGCTCTGGTCTGTCGGGAATATGGGTTGTAAATTATAATATATTTTCATGTCGATACCGATGGCAGAGGTGGTGCAATACACATATTATGTAAGCGCATCGCAGGTCGTTACAAGACCCAAAACGGAGTATCAGCATTCGGCATGATGGCATGGATAAGCGAGCGGGTGGGACCGGTCATGATTATTTATATTTTCTTGTTTGTTTTCCGCGCATCCGTGTGTGCAGTTTGCCGTTTTGTTTTCGGACGGAATTTATGTTGCGCGAAAAAGCAATCGAGAAATCTCTTAAGTGGCGACCGTATAATACGCGTACATACTATAATATATACACGTATGTATGCATTACCGACCGGTATAATAGTATGCGATAGCGGCAAGACCATATACCGTGTATACCATACACACGCTCGCTACACATATTATTGTAAACACGCACGGCCGCCGGCAACGTGTACAGGGGTGAACGTTGGTAGGTAGTAGTTGAGGTAAGGGAGAGAAGTGAGTTGGTACCCAAAGGAAAAAAAAATGCAAAGACGTGAGCTGCATCTGAATAAAATATAATACCGCGTGTCTATAACGCCTAGTGTCGGAGAGTAGTTTCTTTTCCGCCACCCCTTTTTGACCCCCCCTCCATGATCGTCCATCTCTTATTCCGTCTCTATATGTGTATACATCATATTTTTATTTTTTTTCTCTCGGGGCTATTCGCTCTCGTTTATTTTCTTTTGCCGCCCGAAAAGTCCCGCAGGCGTCTTTCCGCGCCAGAAACCGTTGGCATTAATTACCCGGGTAAATTCACCGAAAAACTCGAGACCGTCGCGTCGTTATTATATATACCAATATACCAGCTACTGCTCTGCACACCGCTCTACTGCGTGTGCCAATGGTGTTGCACCCCACGACTTTTATAACTATACACTTTATCGACCCCAAGAGTTTAATATAATCTTACAGAAAAACGGCGAGTGTGAGAGAGTGAGACAGAAAATGTTGAGTTTACGAACAACGAGTCATATACAAATTTTGTAGTTGATTTTACGACTCTAACGTATAATATAGGGTATTGCGCGTTATATATAACTTAAACCTATATTGTAGTTTAGCGGTATCTCTTGGTGTACATAAGAACGTTAAAAAATGATCGAACTATGTTATTACCATGTCAACGAGCGTGATGTCATCATAGCCGTTAATTGTATTATTATTATATTATGAACGAAAACGTTCTGCTGCTGTACTTCATTACCAACCGAAGTCTTCGACATATTTATCAAAGCTGTTGACAATAATGTGTCGAAAAAGTAGCGAGACTTAAGTTAGTTATAAGCAAGATTAAAGCTTAATAAGCCCTTTCTAAAAGTCACATTTAAATATTAAATAAAACAAATAAACAAATGAATACATACTAGAATAAATTAATTGTTAAAAATATAGTTAGGTAATAATGTGTCCTTAGCTTGATTTGATTTAAAAATTTATAATTTTTATGGGAATGTTTAAAATATGTGTTATAATTTGTATAAATATATACATACTTATTATATTTGCTAAAATAAATTAATGTATAATAAGAAAAAATTTTCACTGGATCTCATTAAAAAATACAATTAAAAATAATA
>VUJU01000437.1:23161-74231 GCA_009835225.1 Aphis craccivora
GTGTGTGTGTGTGTGTGTAAAATCAACAGCTTGTTTTGACGGACTCCAGTCATATACGTTATTGTTTTATTGTTGCCATTATTATTTTACGATGCGTTTAATTAGTAGATATCTATATTATTATTTTTAATTGATCGTGATTGAGAATTACTGTACAAATACGAATATGATTGTTGCATGGGCAATAAATAGTTTCTTATTTTAAATACCTAAAATATAATAATATTCATCGTTTAAACTAATACAACAAGAAAAATAAATAAAACAAATCAAAAAATAGGTTAGTAAAATTATACATATATTGTATATAGTAAATAAAAATGTTTGGATTCAAGATTGTTATAAATCACATATTATTATTGTTCCTTAACAATATTTAGTTAGTTGAAATATTTCCCGGAACTGGAAAAAGACGAATAAAGACCAAAGTATTATTATTTATGTATAAGTATGTATGTATTATATACATTAATAGTTAATCAATTCAAATAAATATTATTTTAAACAAACTACCGAGAAATATTATTTTTATTACTGTATACTTCAATCCATATACATATGTTTTTATACGGACATTTTGATTGTGATTTTTTTCTTTAAAGAAAATATATCTATCAATATAATGCTGTCTAGTATACGAATATATTGTTCTACACTGAAATAAAATAATTTTATTTAGTTAACAAATTATTATAACTTTAATTAATTTTGTAGTTATTATATTATATTATAATAATTTACTAAAAATAGTCTACGGTTTATTTATAAACAAAAAAAATAATAATAAAAAATAAAATATTATATTAAATATAATACACAATATATGTATTAAAGCAATTGTGTTTTATTACATAAAATTTAACAAAAACAGTCGGAATAAATGATTTTTATACCGAAGTTTATTTGGTTATTATTTTGAAAATGTATATATCAAGTAATCTGGACGAGCGATCGTGCTCAGAATAGTCGATACCGCGTGGAATAGTGCCGGCCAGATTATCATAATCATAACACGTATTCCTGCAATGACCATAAACTTTTCAAAAAGAACTTGAAATAATACAGACTGTAGTGAATTAAGTTATTAAAAGTTATATTGGTTTGAGACGTTTTCCTTGGATACTGTATGTTATAGCTTTATTTATTATTTGTATTAAATTTAATTAAATCTTGAGTATATACATATATTATTGTTTTAATCATAGTTTATTCCTTCTAAACATGGATAATTAGTCATTAGACTGCAACAACAGCAGCTCACCAATAACAAATCGATTATAGTTTTGGGTTGTATAAAAAAAAATACTATTACTCGATATTAATAATTTTAAATGTAGTATTCGTATAAGTCATAACTGTCATCATCTTTAAGGTTAATATTGTAAATAAGGTGTATATTGCTATAAAAATTAAAATTTTCATATTTCATTAAGTGTACCTATGAGTTTCTTTAGACACGTATTATCTGTTTCGTGTAGTTAATCAAATTAAAATTAGTAGTCTCAAATTTCAACATCATTAGTTTTTAATGTACTGTTGATTGGCATACTAAATACTAGGATGGTTGTTCCTGTAAAAATATTTAATATAATGGTTTTGGTAGAAATTATTATTAAGAAAGGTGTACTTACCCTAAGGTTAAGATTAATGAATATCCTTAGAATTAGAATTATACAAAGTTTTCTATAGGTGATCGAATTTTATGATAAAATTGGATTATTTTTAAAACACATTTTTATTCATTAGGTTTAAGAATATTTTAAATAATTGTTAAATACTCTATTTGCAACAATAAAATAGAAGTTTATGTTAATAGTACCTATGCTTAAAAAAATATGTTTTTACTTATTTGCGCTTCTTTTACAATTTGTTCATATTCCTAATCGTCTTGCTTTTTTCCTTCGTTTGATATCTCTCCCATTTCTCTTTTTTTACAATAAAAAATCATGTCTATTTTATCTGTTTATAGATAGTATGGAGTATGGACTCTTGGGTGATAAACAAAATGATACTTGGTCTATATTATATTATGATAGTGAAGGTTTGTGCACTTCGTTTGTGTCTCTTTCAGTCTGTGTCTCTCTGTTTCCGTCACTGTTTCTTGTCCTTCTATCCTCTTTGTATATCTCTCTAGCAATTTGAAATATGAAACCAAAGTGAACGCGATATTAGTAATATAGAGAAGTGGAAAAACGATTCAAGTGCGATATTCACGTATATTATTTATATACAACACGTATACATCGGTGATGAAGACAAAATAATATTACAAATGGATAGTGGAGAGAATTATTACGGCTCTAAGTTTCTCAACAAGTTTGTTTATCTCCGTGATCATTAGACTGTTCAAATGTACTAATTTTCGTATACTCGCACTGCTGTTTATGTAAAACGTATAATATATACCCTCACGTCGTTGCCACTGCCATAAACGTGATAATATAATATATATATATATATATATAATATTATATGCGTGTATCGCTCGTTCACAATAATTCTGGAGCGCTATTTATTATTATCATTACTATTATAACTATATATAACTCATCTTACGCCCGAGACGAACCACCCGAATAATAATCAAGATGTATGCACCGCACGAATCTGCAGCTAATATACGTGTATATAAACGCATATACACCGAGTGTTTGAATTTTGGAAGGGGGCATTGACAGTACGCGCACGCGAGCTCTTAAGACTTTTGGAGAAGTATATAAAATATAGGTACACGTTAAATTATTATACGGGTAGATAAACCCGTTCGTCGCGTTTTGTTTTCATCTCCACGAAACAATATTTCGGCGTCTGGATTAACATCTCAAGTGATATTTTCGTACGAAAAAATATCGGTAGGTGTTAAAATCATTAGTCATACAACAGTGATGCCTATCTTTATTTTTAGTAGGCCTTAATATTAAAAAAAAAATTCGTGTATGTTACCAACAATAGAAAAAAGGAAATTTAAATATTTTAGATATTATTGTACTTTTTATGTTATGGTTCACTTCTTTGACCATGGGGCTACTATACATGCAGGTTGGGTATAGTGCGTATAACTGTTATAAAGTGTAATAGCCGTCAGGCAGATACACGGCGCGACGTAGTAATAAATTAATACTCCGTGGAAGCTGCAGCTGCATTGAGACATGACGATGTGGCAAGAACCGAACATAAAACCCTGTATCAGTTTTATTTATAATAAATGTATTATTGTACGTCGGAAAATAACGAAACAGTTCCAATTATATGTACAGTTATATAATTATAATATTAAGTATGTAAAATATACAAGGTGATCTATTATATTTTATTGGATAAATGCCTTGTTTTATTACTAATCATTTAAATTTTAGACCGCAGAGTAAAATTGCAATAAAGATACTATATGGGATTTTAGCATAACATTTGTGTTTTACGATAATAGATATTAATCTAAACTTAATAAAATATCGTTTAATAACATTAATTATGATTATTCAAAAACCGATATACCTATTACACATGTCATATATTATATATTAGTTATCAATTATTTTAATTAAACGTATTCTACATCGATTTATGAAGTTTGAAAAATAGGTAGGTAAAGTCATTAAAATATTATAACAATAATATACTCGTAAAAACCTTACTGATATTTAAAGAAATTGATTTTTTCGTCCATAATTTATTGTTTTGAATTTTATGATAATACTTCAAAGTTCAAAACTTCAAACTATATTAAAAGGTTATTTTAACACAAACAGTTTAATTGAAAAATTAGTGAAGCCAGTTAAACGAATTACTCCGTATCTAATATTATACGACCTGATACACATTGACGGACAGCGGTAGGTTTCCCACGTGTTTACATTATTGACGGAGTCACGGCCGTCGATGCTTGTGGTAGGTTTAGGCGTCCGGATAGGTACGCTGCTCCAGCATGTATACACTAATTTTACCGTACATTTATTTTTGATTTTTTTCTTTCATTTAATTTTCAACATCACTTAACTATAGGTTGGTCTCAATTTGTTCACGAGCCATGGGTCATTCATTGATTTTTCGTGGTACCTATGCATTATAACTATTTATGTACAGTTACGTAGGCTATAGAGTTGTAGTATATGTTATAATATTATAGTCTATAAAAATTTTAATTTTATCCTAACAATAAGTTTAATTTATCAACAATATACTCGTAGTAATAATAATAAGTATGATTAGGTAGTAAAGTTGTAAATGAACAATACTTTATTGTTTATAGTGTTTATATACTTGATTTAATAATTGTTACAATGAATTAGCAGATAAATTCTGAATTCCTGCATAATATAATATGTCTATCTGATAAAATGTCTATGTAATTATTAGCTTTGCACCAATAATTTCGATTATCTTAAGAATTCAGTTATCAACAAATTTCGAATTTGGAAATAATTTAGAAAAAATAACTATAAAAAATTTAAATAATTGCATTGAAGTACCTCAATTAATGAATTAACAATATGAAAAGTTTTGAATATAGGTTTCTGTCTGACTGTCTATTTTAAATTACCATTCAGTATTATTACCTATCAATAAATTATAGAATCAATACACTTTTTTTGTTAGTTATGATCATTTTTATTTTGATATAAATATCTTATAAATCTTATTAAATTGTATATTTGTTTTAAGTTTTTCAAATTTATATTTAATCATCAATATTTTATTTTTGCGATATTAAAATAGTTTTAATATGATTGAATAGTTTTACTTTATTCATTTAGCTCAATAAATTGAAAATTCTATCGCGCAATTAGAGAAAAATATTGAATGATATCAATTACTTTAAAAATTCTTATAGTCTTCTAAAAAGTGAGCTAAAAGGAATTATAATAACAGATTTATATATATATATATATAAAGAGAGAACTTCATGAGTTCATGACAAAGCTAACGTGTGTATTCATTTCCCAATGTTTTTTTAGAGTGTGCATATGGTATATATATATATATATATAGTATTACATATAATGCATATTGTATATATAATATATATAAATATATATACTTTTCTAGACAGAGAAACTTTCAATAGCTTTGTCCGGCTTTGTGATTTAATCTAACTCATGTTTTTTTCAATGCCAAAGTTCGTTCAACGTGACCGAAAGTGTTGAATACAATTTTTATATTCTATCGTTTGACGGATCAAACCTGTTCCTCGAATTCTCAGTGTAAAAATTCAAAAAACTTTTTTATTCCACTTATGGTCTATGATTGATTACGAAAACCCTGTAGACTGGGCGTGCTTATATAGTCTAGGTTAGGTTACATAATATATTATAATTTTAATACCTACCTTTTCATCAAACAAACGTGAAAAACAAAACATCACTCGCTTCTCCCACCACGATACATATGCACAATATTCTACATAATACTTAAGTATATAGCAGGAGTGTATACTTATATACTTAAAACTAGGTGTAGGTGTGTGGGTATTTATATATAGTTACTAAACAGAATTCCATCCCAGCGACTGAGCATATTATATAAAATATTTTCACAGACTTTTTTATTTTGATCCCGGTGTGCTGCTGTTTTTAAATTCATCAGATTTTTGCGATATCATATTTTTAAAAATAAACCACTGGAAAACTCATTTCACAAACGATTAACCACGATCACCGTGCCGTGAAGATTATAATGTTTAACTCAACTATGTATATTTTTGAAAACGTCAAAAAAAAAAATTACCATCGCGTGGTTCCCGGTGTATGCGATGTTATCGATAAAAATTAATCCGATTCGTCAACCAACTATAAAACACACGTAGTAGGTATATTTTATATACCAGTTGGTCTAAAAACTAGTCAAACGCGATCGGATATAGAGCAGTTGTATAATGTTACTAGTAGGTTTAAAAAATATCCATTACTACCCGATAAGTGGTTTTTAATGACTGTGTCGTCGCATACAAGCCTTTCGATAAGGGGAGGACAAATGATAGTAGCAAAAATTGGGGTGGAAGATTGAAACATAATTGAATTATTTCCCTCCACATGTAATGATTATCTAAAATATTCTGAAGAGAGGAAAAAAACGATATTTATTTGTCGGCTTAGGGCACCACGATGAGGACGGTCCGCTCCAACCACTGGGGTGATTATTTTTATGTTTTTCCTGGGGCTTAAAATGACTCACTTTAAACTCTTATTTCAACATGATATGTCCCCCTGCCAAAAGAAAGAAAATATAAATAAGTTTCCGTCATGCCAATAAATATAAGGTGAACGCTGATAATAATTCGTTACAATCGCATTCCCTCTCCGCCCTCTTTATTATTTTATAATTCACTGTGTTTAAAAAAATAAATAAATAACATAATAGAGAATAATAGAGTATCTACTAGGGAGTACATCGTATGTCTACACGTATTACATTTTAATCTTATATACTATATAATATCGTATTATGTCGACAGACGAAACGAATATTGTATAATAATATAACCAAGATGAATTTTTTTAAAGAGAACAATTTCGAACAAAAACTTAAATATTTTAGATTCGCCGGGTGTGTAAAACGCATAAATATAATATACCCTGGGTATAATAACACGCGGAAAAAGTAACGAGGGCGTAAAAAAAGAAAAGAAATACACACATATACATACGCGCATTACCGGAATCCCGATGCTATACAGGGACCTAATAATTTCGGGGGTTTACGACGTGTAACTTTATGCGCCATGTACTACCGTCGTCGATATAATATACACAACAGACGTACCTACATAATGTATATATATATATATATGTGTGTGTATGTACATACATACATACAACAATATATACATATAAAGGGTAAGGCGATTTACTGCGGGCGGCAGTGGCGGCGGTGGCGTCCGTCGTCGGTCGGAACAAAAGGCCACAATCGTAAATATCATTCGCGCGCCTGTATATAGTGTACTGAATTCCGACCGGATATGCTTTCGGCGGGCGGCGAAAAGGAATAACGGGTTCCGGGCGTAGAGGTATAGTAATATACACGTGTATACATATATATATATTATATAATAGGACGAAATGCCCTTATTGTAGTCGGTCATTGTCGGTTACGCCGTCTTGTCTTCACAGACGGTCGAAAAATTTGGCCGTCAATATAGCCAGTCATCGCGTACACCACCACATTTCATGCTATTATATCGTACGTCCAATATATTATTATATATACTGTAATAATGATAGTAATCAGGACACATGCTCGATCGCCACTGAATTTCGAACGATGGTCTCTGACATTCGTATTACACACCTATATGTTATTTTGTGTTATTTTGTTTTTATCATGTGCACGTGCCGCACGCGTCGAACCTGCAGATTCAATCGCTAATCGGCTAATAAGCCACTTGGTTTTCTTATACACTAGAAAAGGGGTTGAAATATAATCTTGAACAATCAGTCATCAGTGTCATTTGAGGAATATTTAAATCTCTCAATATTTCTGACTAAGAGACATATTATTTGAATGCATGTTTCATTTATTTGAATTTGATAAGCAAATTATTCTGTTTACACTTGATTTTCATCCAACTCGATTAAAGTTCAAAACTTGGTTAAGTATTCTTAAACTTACTAAATAATTAATAAGTATGTCTACATTTTAATGTTTCATAAGACTAACAATTAAAGAGCCTCTTAAAAAGTGTTCTATTGTTTAATTAATAAAAAATAATAGCAAATTATTTCCATTTTTTTAGAAGGTGTTCACCACATAATATGTTTTGTTGTATCTAAAAATAAATATTATAATCTAATTTATTTTGAATAAAATATTTATTCAAGCTTTGTAACACATTCTTGTTATGGTTGGGTAAGACTTCATATTTGTGGGCTGTTAGGTATATATAATCTTATTTTCAATTCGTCTATATGAAAATTTAAAATACCTGACTATTGAAAACTATCTTTGATTAAACGCATGGATAAATATGAAAAATTTCATTAGTATAATAAACCAATAAATA
Organism: Aphis craccivora; assembly: GCA_009835225.1. Taxonomy (NCBI): domain Eukaryota; kingdom Metazoa; phylum Arthropoda; class Insecta; order Hemiptera; family Aphididae; genus Aphis; species Aphis craccivora. The sequence goes on from VUJU01000437.1 coordinate 31,158, forward strand.
AGTATCAAAGTCTAAAATATGCAAAACTGCACAAAACAAAATGTCGCGACAATAGTGAGTATCTATATTTAAATACGTACGCAAACATTATATGGCTTTGTTACATTGACTACATGTCTACTGGAAATACGGATATGCAATTGCTATAGATGTCCTTCTACTTTACCCTTGTTAAAATCTCACTGAATTATAAAAAAAAAAATCAAACTCCTCGTGACGTCTCGTTTAATAAGGGACCGTGGGAGTAACGAAATAATAATGTATATGTCAGACACAATACGATGACGGGTGCAGTGTATGGTTCAGTTCATAATAATGTATAATACATCACATTTATCGGTGGTCTTTGTTCTTCATTGACTCACGATCCATTTTGGTGATTGAAATTTCTCTATGATCAATATTGAACTTATGATCGAATTAAAATGAATCTCAAAGAGCAATAAAATTAAATACTTTAACGCTATATGTATTTTATTGAAGTACACAATAATATTAATTTGAATAAATGGACTATAGAAAATAATTTTAAAACATTTAACCATGGGGAATATATTGAAATACATTAAAGCAAAATTGTCATGTCATCATATATTTCAAGATTTAACTTTTTGAAAATAAATAGTTGATATGTCCTACCGAGTAAAGACCTCAGCTGCTATAATAATAAGCTTCCTATATTTTTATAATACGATGTAAATAATACCATACGCTACTACACATTTCTGATATGACTATTGATTACACTACATACGAAGGATTTTATTTTCACCGTTCCTTTGAAGACAATAACCGGCTGTGGCCATTTCGGGAGAGGTAAAAAAACACTGCACACATGGGCATCGAAACTACACATCACGACCCCTTTTGACGCCCACTTTTTCAATTCGCGCTGCACACACATGGTGTTTTTTTCTGTACGTGCACAGAGATTACTGCAGGATAAACTTATTATAAAACGCATTGTTGTTTAGTGCGCACATGAGCGTGCGTGTGGTTTATTGGGGTTTTCCCTCTCCACCACAGGAGGGCGCACCACGGGCAGACAGGGCGAGTTCAGAAACTACTTAAAAACCGGCAACCAATCTTACTAACGCAATTTTTTTTTTACCAATTCACACTTCAACACACCTAAGCCCATTATTATATTATTACATTTTATCGCTCACGGCGTTCAAATGCGCGCGCTCCAATAATACGACATTGTTGTGTATGGGTATACTATATGAGTATAGTATATAGTCAGGAAATGCGAAAAACGCAATAGGAATTGACCTATATATATTTGTGTATACATGCACGTCTACTAAAACGAATACGGTGGAAAACAGTATTATTAATTTTCAAACACGATTTTTATTATTATGTGCGTTATAGGTTACACTTCTCCGCGTATATTATGTACCGATATCCTACTGACGTCGGGTAAGTGGCGATTCTGATATTGCTTTGTAGGTACCTACTCGAATTGTAATACGAAAACAATTTTTATCGTACAATAATAATGTAACAAAAGAATGAAAACTCTTTTTATTCGAGAAGGATTATTTAAATTTAGTTGAAATGTATGTACTATGTATACTTATTACTTATGGTTTTTTTTTTTTTTATTTGGTTTTTCAATTTTTCATACTTAAATATTATTTATTTAAGCCCTAGTTTCTTGTCATTGTCGTCGTTGTCAATATATATTATATTTTGAAATCTTTTTCAATTGTTATCCAATAGCTGTAATGGTTGATAAATATTTTATCTAGTTATAATTGGATAAATTCAACAATCTAAAACACTGTAAAATAAAAACAAATTTCACGTGTGGATTTTTCTAACGCAATTGTCATTTATTATTATTATTAAAATAATTATTTTACACAAATGTTGAAAAAAAACAATTTAGTATCAAATAAATAATATGTTTTATTAATTTGTTCACATTAGCTGGTGTTAACAATCATTATTTATTATAACAAAAAATGCTCATTTTCAAATAAATTACAATAAAAAAAAATTAAATTTCCATGTTTGTTTTATTATTAAATTTGGTAATACATACATAATAGGAACGCAAGGACAACGGCAGTACAATGTTATTTACTAGGAACAATTTAAGTGACGTATTACTGTTCTTAGGTCGGATACAGAGTTAGAAAGTTATCGAAGCAAAAAAGTAATTTATCTACCATAGTTGGTATAGTCATCGCGTAGCTTCCAGCAGCAATCTCATTTAAACTTTAATCAGTTATTGTGATACACTATCATTTGTTATAATAATAATAATAATAATAATAAAAATCCTTACATCAGGAAGTTTATAATTGGACTGCTATTAAATATTTAACTTAAACAAAATTTTAGTTTGTCAATTTATATTATAATAACCGATAGCAGTTGTTTTTGCAGTCGCATAGATATATTATAATAATTAAATTTGTATAACGTTAGAATTTTTTATATGTTGATAAACGAGTAATGACAAAAAATGAATCTTTCTGTCTTTGAAGAACTGTCTAGCATTTATTCCTAATTACTTTACGAAATCTCCAATTTTTTTTTTTTTTTTAAACTGTCGGTTATTTTTCCTTCGAAGTAGCCCTAGCCATAATATCATTAAAATCCTGCCCGTATTTGTTTAAAAACAAGAGGTAAAAAAAAATTAAAATTAACCTACAAAGCCTCTGGAGGACGAGACCTTACGGATGATTGGAAGTTTTAAAAACTCGTTTCCCGTAATCAGATTATCCCATCCGGGCCATTAATCATTATAATCTAGCAAATACTTCGGAGCCACGCCGCCGTTTTGGAAATGTTTTTCTATACGCCAACACTGGAAGAAACGTACGGAGATGAGTGTAAAAAGTTTGACATCAATTGCCGTGCTCTCGACCGTCACTGACGAATGAATGAACTATATATTATAAATAATATGGATGGGAATGTGTGAAAACAGCGGGTAGAGCACACACATGAAAACTTGGGGGAAACTTCTAGGATGGTTTTAAATGAAAGTCTGACAAATTGCAACGTGGTCAGTGTACGAAAATCGACCGTACACGGTCTTTTGTTCTTGTTTGGCGGGTGACTAATTTATCAAAATTTCCGAGTGTATAGTGTGCTAGTGGTAATTCGATTTAGACTTTTGCTGTCTGTAACCGACGTAAATCCAAAGGGGTTCCGAAACACGAGAAAAAGTCCGAAGGGTAGGGATTTACCCCACATAGCACAAGGTACCCATACAGACGCAACCGGCACTGAAGTAAAAGCCGAGTTCGGGGGAGATTAATACCATCAAAATATAAGTCTGTTTAGAATTTAATTTATTTTACTTGGATGAACATTTATTATCCCTTTAAAATAAATGCTATACTTTACGTAAGTAACTTTTATCTGAGAAAAATACAGTTCCAAAAATAAATAAATTTAGTTTTTAATAATAATAAAAAAAAACAGATATTTATATAGAAATAAATTATTATAGTGCTTGCAGCAAGCACACACACCTGATAGTGTATTTATAATTATTTGTAATTCTGCATGTAGAGATAACATTTAAAATATATCATTTTTGTCAATCTTACATATCTTTCAGTAATCTACTAACGAACCATGTAGTTATCAATGTATACACTGTCGTATAGAAAATTAAACGAAAATCTGAAAACTATTTAAGAATCAACATTTAAAACATATATATATATTTAACAGTATTAATATGAATAAATAATAAGGGGTGTAATATTTTAATTATAATTTTAGTAACCAATTGTATTAAATTGGTAATGGTTTAGTATAAGTACGTTGTTCGATAATTATCGTAATCATCAAAATTATTGATTACTGTAGTTTTTTTTTTTATTTATTTTATAAGAAAAAAATATTCTTTCCTTATATAATCCTGGTAAATATTTAAGCTAAAATTTACTATCTTGTTTAATATAATATATAAGCAGTCTTTTTCGTAAAGTTAATGAAATTAATATCTAAATTCTTTAAGGCGTATTTATGAATTTTATTTAGCATTAAATTCGTTTGTGTATTTTTCATTCGAGTCCATTATTGCATCTTCAATATTGAAAAACTTAATTGTTAATTAAATTTAAAAATATTTCGTAAGCAAATTATTCCGTAAAAATAATTCTTCTGTAGCGGTGGATTTAGGGTACAGTGGTACACCTAATCAAAACAATATTAACACAATATACCACAGTTCAACGTTATAACAGTTTTATTATTTTGTGCATATAAAACGCACATCAAAATTTCATGTCATGGATATCTGATATTAAAAAAATGAACTTTATAAAATATTATTATCATTATTGAGAAAATAAAAATTATCTACGATAAGCACAAAAGTTAATAATATGAAAATCGTTGTCGTAATATTATGTGTGTACTCAGACAGGTGTCTATCAACGTTTATTATATTTGTTTATCTGCATTAAAGATACACCACTGCTTTAGATTATATTATACCAACATAAACACTTGATGGTTTTTAATTTTTAAAAGTGTTAACAATTCGTAGCTTGTATTATTTTTAATTGGGTAACTCGCTGAATACATACCTTCTTGATTAAATATATTACTTCTACGCCTGTGCGTACGCCGTGTTAAAATGAGGTTTTTATATGCTTGCATTTAGTACGAGAATCTTTGTTTTCATTTTAGTTGCTACCTATACGCTGCACTTAGTTTTAATTAAAAATATATAGAAAGTTCAATATGGTATTTTGATACATTTCAAAATATATTTTAATGAAACGGTATTACGGTAACTATGTTTTTAATTTTGAATGAATTCAATCGTTTGGCGCATCAATTGAAACTTTACAGTGTTTATGAGACCTATGGGCTATAACTATCCGATTGGATTACCCGAACGGAAGTTTGAAAGATTTATAGACACGCGATGTCAGATACACTACACTGCGGTTTTCAATAATAATAATAATAGTACGATTATTATTATATACATAATAAATCATAATTCATAATTAGTTGTTGAAAATGAAGTGTGCATTAAACGCGACCAGATTCTTCTCAATTACTTTTCAATAATACGATAATGGAATACTTTTATTATTATTATTAGTCATTAGATATAGGACTGTTTACTAAATTTTTAAAAGAAAAAGTTTAATATTAATGGCTGAGAAAATTGGAAATAATTTTATAAAGTAAAGTGCTTTGTATTATAATAATTAATAACCAGCTGTCGATACATTGAATACTCAGAATTTAGACACATACGCATTAAACCAAAACACAAAATAAGATATTAAGTACTTTATTAAAAATTATAAAAACACTTCTCTAGAGAGATTATAAATATTCAAATCTCATGACACCGCAAAACACCTTAATTTTTTTATTTCTTATATACGATGCTTAATTAATAATTTACATTGTAATTATTATAGACACAACATAACCATTAGGATTAGGTTATAAGATAAATAAAAATTAAGATTCAACAATTCTGATCGAATGAATTAATAGTTCACAAATCATACGAAGAAAAAAACATTTGTAATAATTATAAAAACAAAATAATTATGAATTTCATACAACTTCAATGTTATTTTAAACATCATCAGTGCACCTGTTTTATGTTAATCATAATTCATAACACTGAATCCTGCCGTGGACTTTATCATGATAATCTCCTCATATATAGACTTACTAGCTACTACCCTATTTGTTATGGAACAAAGTACACAACGATAGTTTATAATATATATATATATATGTGTGTATATTGTATATAATATAATATGTAACGAGTGAATTGTTATTGCGGTTCAAAAGAAGGTTACTTGCAAGATCCTCGTACGAGCCTCAATAATAATAATAATAATAAAAAAAACCTAATGTCCGAAAGAGTCTAAAAAAAAAATATTGTTTTCCAGCTTATAGCTAGGCGAATCGCTCTCAATTCGAATAAGCACTGCATTTGTGGGTCACGAGCAGCGAGTGTTTCGTTTATTCTCTTTTACGTAAACGTTCACTCTCGACGAACAAGTTACACGTATAATACATTATACTCTTACACTTTTAATTTTATCACCGGCTACGAGGAGTTAAGCGCATAACAGCCGGTCCGTGAAGAAGGCTGCCACCATGTTCGACCCTCACGCTGCATATTTTGTTCTTTAACCAGGTCCGTTTTCTTTTGCACCCAAACAGCAAATTTTATGATTCCAACGATAATGTGAAACAGTTAACACCCCGTGTCCTTCCAGTGAAACTACTAACCGTCCATCCAACCGAAAACGAGCGAGAACCGGGACCCGTTTTTCAGTTAAGGCTAGGTGGAGAGTGGCGAGGGGAAGGATTGAAAGTACCTCCGGCAATGGCGCCGCTGCACCCCGCTGCACACACACACACACACACGCATACACATTTATATATTTATGTGTGTGTGTGTGTATGTATATATTATTGTGATAATCATTGTAATCATCATTAACATCATCGTCATTATCATCGTCTTTTTCGCCGCCCTGATTTAAGTGCAATAATATTTCGGAGCCAGGTCGGAGCAACAATTTGGCGACCCCAGGTCTCACATACAATATATAATGTTACATAGTATATACACCCGTATTACGATTGAACGTGGTGTATATAAAGCTTTGGCAACAATGATTTTGATAAACCCCACCGGGCTCCTGAGGGATTATTCGCATATTTCTCCATTAAAAAGTCGACGCTCGCTGTCAGCGGGGAGACAATGTGGCGGTGACGATGAAGCAAAGTTCGTATTATAGGTATACACATACACACGCAAACGCGACACAATGATTAAAATAATTTATATAATTTTAAGATTTATCTTATTCTCGTCAATTATCCCCTGTTACCACGTATAGGAAAAATTTGGCAAATGGTATAATGATTCATACAAGGCGTCGTGTGACGCGATATTATAATATTGATATATTATTATATTCCAATAACATTAAATCACTACAGTGACGCTTATAGAATTTGAGTTCATAGAAATTTTCAAGACAATGCTTCCCTCCATACCATTCACTATAAGTGATAACATATTTCCAGGTACCTATTTGAAAAACAATATATTACAATACTGCAAATTCTAAAGGTTTAATATAAATACTTACTAATTCCAGAAAATTTTGTCCAAAATTATAAGATAAATTAAGTTTTATAAATTTCGTGATTAATATAATATCTGCAGTAAATGGTGTTTTGGTACGCTTTATGAAATTTGATGACAGGAAATAAATAATAATGCATTGATGACAAAACTTATGACCACTATTGAATCAAAAAACGTAATTTTTGCAGAACTAATCTATGGCTATGCAGTGGTATAAACTATATAAATGTATATAAAACGACGTACATTACACAACTATATACTACTATTATACTATACTATTAGAAGGGTTAACAGATTTATACGATTTTCCGCCGCCGAATAGTGCGATTTTATTATTTATCAGTTAGCCAAAGGTTGTTATGTAGGTAGGTGCACGATGTATGTAACTCCCACATGAATTGCAGTTTGTAATTATACCGAATGATATGTTTACAAAAGCCATTTGTATCCCAAACACTCTTACAGTCTAACTTATTGTTGACGGTAATATAATGAAAGTATAAATTTCCGATATCACGTTATTGGTTTATATTGTGTGAGAAAACGAGTTATTATATTTAATATACGTGTTTTTAAATAAATAGGTACACATACGTAAAGTGATTCACATTAATCCAAATCCCACAAAACAAAATAAATGCAAAACATTTGCCTACCTATATGCAACGCGCATAATATTATTATTGTCGTTTATTTAACAACATCGATTTTAGCTGTTATTCAATTTTATGCTAATGTAGTTTGCCGTGTAATTAATATTAAAGTCTTAAACTTTTGAAGTTTATGAACTTATTGCTATTATTGCATTAATAATGCCAACGCTCTGTTATTCTATATGTGGTTTATATTATAAAATCTATGAAGTAATTCTAATGTATTAATATACAATTAAAACTAGAAAGCAAAGAAAAATCATCCAAACAAAAATCATTTATTTTCAAAGTACAATAATTAGATACCTATTTAAAATAATTTTTCAATTTTTTTTTTTAATAACAATGTGATTATTATTATTCTTATCATTTATTAATAGTGCAACGCAAGAGACAATTAGGTAGTCTTAAACTCGATACAATTTTAGTTATTTTTTTTTTTCATAGGTAAATTTAAACTATTATTATAATTATTACTAACTAAAATAAAAATGTCGCTTTTTATATAAATCCAACCAACTAAAGCAATAAATAAACGATTAATAAATATAGGTGTGCATATATAATTACATAATTATATAACCATTTATTTCTAAAACATTAAGACTAATAGTTAATTATTTTTAATTATTATTTCAAGATCCTCTGAATTCTAGAAAATTATTCTATAGGAAAAAATTTTAAAATAATACAATTTAATCATAGAGATTAAAATATTTGGCGTATTACGATAATATTAAATTAAAGACAAAGGCAAATACTCAGTACCTACTTGGTTAAGAGGTAATCATTTTGTTGTGCTGCAGTATAGGATTCGAATGTACCTCGTAATTGAATAAGTCACTGTAATGGATGTTAAATTTGGATTCAATGATAAATCATTATATATATATATATATATATGATACATATATGAAAACAATTTTAAGAGGAGACGGTTCGTTTACCTATATTATTAAAATAAGAATACCTATGTATATTACACACTATAAATAGTTAACAATTTAAAATTAATCTAAAGATTTTGAAAATGGCATTGCGTAATTACATCAAAATATAATGAATCATTAATGATATACCTAAAAAAAAGTCCTCGCGAGTATTTATGAATTACAACAAACTAACTATAAAATCATTATGCTTTTTTTAAGCATTCAATTTTATTTACATTTCAACTTCAAATATCTATAAAAAATTACGTCTTCCTTTATATTTGTTTGATTTATCAATTTTAATAAGAGGTATTTATGAGAAACCTTGTAATACATTTTCAATTCTAAGTTATAAAAATTAAACATTTTATACATTTTTAACTACAAAAAAAATTTCTAATTTTCGTGATTTTGAAAAATGTTAAAATATGAACTCTAAACGTTTTAAAAAAAATGTGGCTTAATATTTTTGAACTGTTGAAAAATGTATATTGTATATTATGTAATTTTGTATGACACTTTTTATTATTTTTACCAACCCAAAATTTTTTTTATAAATACTTAAAAAAAATAACAAAATTATTTTGAAATAAATACCAAATGTATAATATTATTATATAAAATAGAAATATTTAATTTGAATATCTACAAAATTACTTAAGTTATTTATTGTAGTTACGTTACACCAACAATTTAACCAAAGTTATATTATTTTATGAAGACTTTGTTGTTGAATATAAAAAGAAAGTACCTATGTTGAAATATTAAAATACATAAGTACTTGAAATAATTTATCTTTAGGGAATAGCCCAGGTGGTAATCTACAAATTGGCTCCTATGTAACATGTGGGGGAGAACCCTTGATTTCTGAAATTGCTATAATTCGCCATTTGCTAATTGTTTTTAAGAGTAATTTTTGAACTATAATATTAATGTTACAAAAACAAATGTTTATAATTCAAAAGTTGCTTAAAATATCTTCTGAAAAACATACAAGTAAATTACATTATAATTATTTTGATACACTATATACTAATAGGATATTGTATTAAATAAAATGATCGTATATCCGTTAACTTTTTATTTATTCATTCATTATTCGTGTAATAATAATAATATTACTATTATTATTATTTATTATTCAAAAATAATTTGGAAAATAAATTATATGCAACAAAACACGATTGATGGAAATTAATATGGACAGTGTATGTAAGGAATTTTGGGTTGATCAAATATTTGTGATGCTAATGTATAAGAAACGGTTAAATGTGAACGGCATACAATATATTATTACAGTGTGTAAAAGCCACTGTAGTCAAACAACCACAGTGACGGTAGTGCTGGTGGTTAGATATTTTAACGATTAATGACATGGCAAATTTGAAAGCGATTGTTGGATACTATCCAATGCAATAGATTGGACGGTGCAGCGATTCTATTAAGATAATCATAAAACAGTGTTTTCGGCGTCTAGATATAATATTACATAAATACTATTGCCATTGATCCTTATAATTATTGTTGTATTTATCCCTCTAGTAAGTTATTAGGTTAGTTACGATGGTTTACTTACTTTTCTTTAAACCGTAAACCACCGTAAACGTAGTGAAAATACACATTTTTTTTTTTAGTAATTTGTACTTAGAATACCGTACCTGTAGAAAAAACGAAACTAGCCGGCTACCATCATCACATCTGGTCCTCGGAGAGTCGTTGTCAAATATTTAACGGGTCACAGAAAATTAATAAGATGGATCATAATAATAATTATTAGTATAGTAGTGTTTACGTCAGTGGGGTAAGAGAGGAGACGATATCGTACTGGTGGCCGATAAACGGTAGGAAAAAACAAAACGCGAAAGATTAATGAGGGGAAACTTAATCAAAACTGAGCGGTATCGACCACGACCGCGATAGATGACGACAACGACGATGGTATACACCGTTTGTACGCGTGCGACGCGTAAAGCTCGACCGGAACAACTGAATACTGATAGCGTCGAAGGGAGCCAAGCCGCTTGGCACCCTCTGCCACCCTGCTTCTAGCGCCACCACCGTGCCGCCGTCACCACAAACGATAGCGGAGGCGGCGGCAGCAGCAGTCTTGCCCGAGCACAATAGTCGGACGACCGACAACGCTCCTCCGCCTGCCAGCGATCTGCTGTCCTAACCGCCGCCGCCGCCAACGCCGAATCTTCTTTCACGCGCCGCACGCACGACGTCCCACGCAGTCCTATTCTAATAATAATCAAATTTTGGGTGTCTTAACAGTATTAAATGAATTATTAAAAAATAATATCGAAATGCAAAATGTACTTGATATAGTAATATTTTGACAAAACCTATATATAATAATTCCACAATTTTACGTACCTATCTATTCACCATAATACAATATGTTTGTTATATGAAGTTGTTAATTTATTGTTAGTTTTGAATAATAATAATATTTTTATTATTTTTTTATTTTATATACTCGGTTTTAGAAAAGAATAAAATATCAATAATAAGTAAAAAAAAATTACAATAGGATAATAATATAATAGGTATTTTATTTTTTTTTTTTTACATATTTCGAATAAAATATTTTTAAAAAAATAAATAAATAAAAGTAAAATGTTGTAGAATTTATACTCAGTGCAGTATTGAAATTATTACTCAAATATTTAGTTGATATAGCTTCAGTTGTTATTTATTACATGAAAAAAAAGTAAAATGTACCAACGACATACGAGGTCTCCACTCTCCAACGACAATTATGTACCTACAATGGCTACATTTATGTTGTTGTTTACTATATTATTATAGTCTGTGCCACAATAAAAGGGGACCTATTTGAGGTAGTAATAGAATTATTATACAAGGTGATTAACCAAGCATGCTCACTATTTTTTCTTTCTATAATAAATTTATTCCAATTATGATTTCTGTAATTTTTAACCATACGTATACATATGTAGGTTTCAAGAACCATAAAACTTTGAAATGCTTTGATTATTTGTATACTATTTTTATGAAGTGTCCTATGGTAATACAAAATTATTTGTTCAAATGATGAAATTTAAATACCTATATCAAAACTAAAAATTTCCAAATTCAGAATTTGATTAAATTCATTATAAAATTAAAAAATGGAGTGAGCATTCTTGGTGAATTTCCGTGAATATTTTTGGTATATGGACAAAATTGCGATTGTCAACCACGGTCACAGAATACCTAAAACTCAAGTCCGGACGCGTTGTTGCGACGATGAAGGCTGTGCAAATCACTGCGCTTATAATGTCCAAAAAATCGTTCACCAAATGAATTTCAGACTCTACGACCCTGACCAACCGACTTGGACCCATTATTCCCTTCACAACACGTCACTCTCGCTAACGTCTGTTTTTTATCGTCGTACAATATGCACGTATATGCATATTATACGCATGTGTACGTGTTTACCGTCCCTTTCAGTTTTGATTTCGTGACTTCCGCCAAAAATATCTATACATATATTATATATATATATATGTGTGTGTTCTTCCACTAGATCGAATAATAAGATATCGAGTCCATCCCCGTTCTCCATCCTCTTTCGGTGGTTTGAACCCTCGTGGCGTACGTCGAATTATTTCGTCGATCGTCTCTCAATCTCTTCGCACTCCACATATATATACATATTACACATTATATACCTATGACTGCGCCTCTTTATCTCTCTCTATCGCTCTATGTATATATATATATACACATATTTTTTTTCCTTTCCCGACGAATTGGTAGACCGAAAAAGCCGAAAATACTTCGTGTGCGTGAGTGTAAGTCGACCAAGGCTGGGATGAAGAGCCTTTATAGTTTTTTCGGTTCCGGTTACGGCTTATATAGGATTTATATTATAAAACTTAATTTTTTGGTTACTGATTTCAATTTCAGTTCTTAAAATTGTAGAATAAAATTATTCTGTTTCAATAGAGTTTCAGTGAAAATACCGGTAGTTTATTTGAAATTATGGAATCGGGATTTTTAAAGTAAAAATATAAAACGAAAAACTCGGTACCAACACTACCAACCATATATATTTTTTATTAATTATTAAAATAATAAATATATACTTATACAGTTATACCTATAGAAATTATAATATAATAATATTATAAATTATATTTTATTATTATTCTATTGTATTTATAATTATGAATGTTTAATTGTTATCATGAATCTGTTAAAATATTATAATCTACAGTGTTGTCTGTTCTATTTCTCTTTGATTTGTATAAAAAAAGAGGAAACATGTATATTTTGTATTAAATAAATAATAAAAAATGTCCTAGAACAGTAGAACACTAAATGTTGGAAATCTCCGAGAATGAATTCGAATATATTCCGAGGAATTTTTGGAATCATAAAACAATCGATGAAATGAATTTTGGTTTTGGTGCATCATATTATTTATGGCCATTTAATGATGTATTTAAATTCATTATTCAAATTTTGTTTTGCTAAATTTCAATTTAATAGCATGTGCATTGTTGCTTAAAAATAAAAATTAATAAAGTTGTGGTTTCAATTTAGATATTTATAATCCTTATTAGTTTTTTAAATTCTCTTATTTTCATTACATTTATACAAAACAATAAATAAACAAATAATAAGCATTGTAATTTGAAGGTATAGGTAGTAGGTACTAAACAATATAATTTAAACATTTTAAACCCACCACTATTTAATTGAAGTTAATAAAATAAAAATGTATAAAATAAATCAACATTTTTTTTATACTTGAAGTATACGATATCTTTGATAGTAAAATAAGTTCGGCTAAGCCAAACCCGACCAACGGGAAATACCACAGAAAATGATATGATAAATTATCAAATGATACAATAGGTACAACTCTATAATAATGAATATCATATTCTTGGTTATATTTATATCCCAATAAAGATTTTCTTGACACTTCAACAAATTCCTAAATCGGTACCCTACTACCCTAGAGACCATGTTCTTGTTAGTTGTTACACCTAAAATAAACAAAACTTGCGGTACAATGTATATAAACTACAAGTCGTGCGTCGCGCCGTCGCCCTTCAGTATTAATCGAAACTAGCAAATAGATAAAATTAACGGTGTATTGGCCACTAAATAAATTAATGTCATGGTATATAACTATTTAGTAACAGAAGTTTATACTGATAAAATGTTTTGTGACGAAGCTAAGCCAATAATTATCCTGAAATCAAACTTCAATAATTTATATTAAAATTTGGTGTTTAGCTAAACATTTTAAATAACAAGTATATTTATTAATAATTAGTAATAATATAATCAAGTTGTTTACTTGATTGAATGTTGAAATCTATTTTTAAATTATCCTCCTGACTTGTTGACGATAATTATTATTGACGAATATTTTCATTGTTATCATTTATCGCAAATTTATCACTTATTCCAATTTTTATGCTGAGTAGATTTGATTTTTTTTTTCATTTATAAGCATATAATATCAAAGAATGCAGACAAATTTGTGTGGTAGGTATTTTATGAAAGAATAAATAGGAGAAAACTGCAGATAATTAACTATGGAGGAGTTGTACGATTTTTTTCGATGAAAATTTTTCAATAATTGTAGTTCCAGTTCAATTCTAATAAAATATAGCAACTCTATACAAGAAATATATGTCATATGAGTATATTTTTAATATTCATAGTGTTACAATAACAATGAATAACCAACAAAACATTTGATTGACTTTTTATTATTTTTCTATAGTTTTTTAGTCCTTAAAATAACCTAAATACTATTTAAAAAAATGTCCTCAATATTTGAGTAGATATTTCACTCGTATTTACGTATAATTATTATAAAATATTTTTTTTTATTTAAAATTATTGATTGTATTAATTAATAACCAATAATAATTATGATGTACATAAACTATATTATAATATAGGACTTTTAATACATTTTGAAATTATTATAATACTTATAGTTATTATATTTATGAAAAAATTATTTATCAGGAAATGTCTATAATAATAAAAAATAGAAACTGAAAAAATATAATTTTTCACAATTTTTTCTAATCCTAAGAATTTCCATTCTTATAATTGTTCCCAAGAACTTCCAGGAGTGTCATGTACTAATCTAAGAACTTCACGGTTTACGGTCCTGTAGCTTCCAAGATTTTTAGTATTCTTAAACATTGTTTCAACTGTTTCAAGTCCTGTCTCTTTATTTTTATACGTGTATTTTATATCTGGATGAGAAATTTTTATTAGTTTTTGTCTATTTTATATAATATAATATTTAATCGTTTTATTTTTTACGTCTTTGCCTGCGAAGACGCCTTAGCGTATGCCAACTGCGATATCGATTGGGCCACCGCGTTATTTCTAAATTCTATAGACAAAAATTCAAAACGTCTGACAGTAATCCAAGACGCGTATTCCACGAGGGCAAACGGTGACTTCTCGTTAGCAAACCGCTCGCGTATTGGGCGCGCTTTGTGTACGTTCGCCATACTATATAATAAGGTTTTCGAATGTACAGTACATAATATAATATAGTACTACACGTTTTTGTGTATTTATTTTTTTTATTACACTGTTCACCACTACTGCGAGCGTTTCGGGTTTGTGTGAAGTATATATTATATATATATATTATATTAAATTGTATGGGCGGTTTTTCTCCATTTTATTTATCTTTCATAATTAATACACTACTGTGCTTATTATATAATTGTACCTATATTTATTATATTTTAAGTATTCTTAAGTCATTTCATAACGTTATACGAAGTCTCTAATAGAATACTATATAGAGTCTTACCTAATCTTTGATTTCGAGTAGTTTTCGTATTTTCGCTTCATTAAACCGTACATTCTATTATATATATGTATATTAAACGAAATCTTATTTGATTATATTTAAACGTATGCCACAACATGTTATAATAATTTTTATATATTGTTGTATATGTAGTCAATATCACAAAGTAGAAAAGAGGTTCTCTACATCGTGATCAATATAATGTATTATTGTTTAATGTTTATTTACCAATACCATAATAGGCATAACCAGAAGGGGCTTAATTGTGAAGCTAAAAATATTAATTTCATAAAAATATTTTTTTTTTCTATAATTCTTTGTACAAACTATTTTAACAATTAAAAAAAAGAAAAAATCAAATATCTTTAAATACCACAATAATGTCTAAAATATTTTGAAAATTATACGATGTCTAAAAAAATGTCAATTTAAATACTTGTTTGAAGTAGATACGGTTATTAATCATCGAATCAAAAAATAAAAACAAAAGTGGTTTTATCAAAAACTGGTTTTGAGAAAATATTTACGTTTACTTATAATTTTTTTTTCCGATTTTTATTTTAAAGTACTGTGAAATTTTTACTTTTGATCCTTTTGCTTTTCCCAAACATAAATTAGATCCAATTTTCTACCAGAAACCTCCCTTAATATTAAAGATCAAAGCATGTTTTTGCTCCAAAAAGCGATGAGCGATGACAGACAATCGAAATAAAAAACACACACACCCACACACATCGTTGCAAAATCAATACATTCATCTCTTTACTCAGAATACAAAGCTCTATTGAAAAAATAAAAAAGCAATTATAGTCTTCTTGATTTGTAAGGAATTAAGAAATTAAATATTTGAAAAAAAAACTAGATAATTAAATAGATAAATAAGACAATTATTATATTATTATACATTATAAAAAATTTAAATCAAATCACAATTCCTACCTATTGAAAACTATAGGGGTACCTAGATTATTTACTAATTATATAAGATCAAATTGTTATTTTGATATCTGTGCCAACGCTGATATATTTTTCCAACTTTCCAAATTTAGTATTTTAATTATTATTCAGTTTTTATATTCTTATAAATATTGTGACTATTTAAAGTTAACAATTTCATATCATATTTTATTTTATATTTATATTTTTATATAATATAACATTGAAATATATTTTATAGATAGGTAATATGTGTGTGTCAATAGCACTATCAGTTATCTGTGTAAGTTATACGAATTTCATTGAATTGAGATAAGAATTTCAAATGTAATGACAGGTAACTTACTGGTAACGTGTATTCGACATATCACTGAACTAGAATCTTACCTGTCTTTTTGTCTGTATAATGTATATATATATCTCAAATGTATTGTTACAGTTCAATTGATTATAAGTTATAATACTTATAATATACCATAATATTGTTATAAGTTATAAATGTATAAGATATAAGATAAAAAAAAAAAGAGACTATCCGTGAAGTATATACAAAAATTGCAGTCGGTATTATACTATTATATTATAGTTAAATTAAATTATTGTGCTTACACTATTATTTCAAATTATTATCCGAAATAAATAGTAATTTAAATTGCTGATCTATTTAACTAATGTGTGTAGCTCCAGTTTATTATGATTTTAAATAAAAATAAAATGATCGTTTAAAATAAGAGGAAATTTACAGTATAGTAGTATTTTATCGAATACAATTTAATTAAAATTAAAATACAATATATTATTATGTTACACTAGTCTTATAAAAATATATTAATGTAACAATATTATTGTTGATTATATTATTAGGTACACTAGTATGCAACAACTTAATATTATTAATATAATTATTTCTTATAATTACACTTACTAAACCCCATCTAAAAAATCTTGAATTCGCCACTGAACCTAAGTAAAGTTATTATTTATTATCAAAAATGTAAAACCTAAGTATTAATAAATTATTACGAACCTTACTTTTGAAACATGGATTTTAATTATTACGCAATGTTTAAACCTTAAACTTTAAAATAAAGAGAATATTTTCTTATTAATTTTAATATAACATAAATATATTATATTGTATACATTATGTCCAATACAATTTGCATTCTAATCCATTTCGAGAAATGGATAGAAATTTTATAATCCAGTTCACGAAATGGAACTATGTATTTGTTTCCAAATTGTGTTAAAATAAACTGTGTAAATATGGATAACTTTCATGAAATGGATAATATATATGTATTTAGTAATACAGAACTTATTCCTTAATCTGTCCTTATATCAACATATCAAAACAAATTTTATAAAACATAAACAAGTATATCAAAGGAAATATTTAAATGATATAACACTATTATACATTTTAGTAAACTATATTAAGTAATTTTACACAATGAATAATTATTAATAATGAAAAAGATAAAATTAAAATAATAAATAATAATACTGCTAATTCAAAACATTCAATTAATTATTTGCTTTAACAAGGTGTATTATTACAGAAACAGTTATTACAAATCAGAACGAGAGAAATAGATACGACATTTAATTATATATAATAATATATTATATATATTTATATAATTATAACGTAAATACCTACCAAATAAATACAAACGTACCTATCAATAAAATAATAATAATTTGAACTTTATAAATTGGCGTGATATCTGTTCTAAGAATAAAATTTATCAATTGGTTCCTAGTTAAAAAGCATCATTATTATCTATTGGTAGTGCAATCAAATATTTACCTAACTAAAACAATTCAACCATCATAATAGAATACACCCTTTGGAAATCATAATACCTATACATTTATTGTATAAGCTCGCAATAATAGTTGACACATACATAATATTATAAACATAATTTTATTCGCTAATAAAGCGATGAAAAAATATCAAAAAATTGATTTTTTTTTTTTTTAATCGTTTTTTTACATTTAATGTGATCTAGATTTCCAACAGAATGTATATGTATATATTTGCGAATATAGGTAGGCGTATAAATAGTTAAAATAAGAAAAAAATATGCAACACTCAGAGTAAGCATAGTTTGCATTGAGAGAGTCGATTTCAATTTTTAAAATTAGATAGGTATACAATATACATGTTATTACATATGGACATGGTCATGTCTATGCGTAGTAGACGAGTCGGTACAACATATAGACTAACATGTTTAATCTAATTTAAAGAATTCAAGACTCCAAAAGTATATTATTTTACCATTTTATGCTTGAATAAAACGTTCTCTAGCTCACGTCATATTCTTATCGTCCAATTCCTATATCCTATGAAGTTGACAACTAGCATACTTATATAATATATTTACACACTGCACAGTGCACATATGTATTACGTGTATCTACCTACATGTATGTATATTGAACAATATGTACAATTTGTGTGTTCAAAGTAAATGTACTTTTTTTATACATGTATATATATAATATTATAAAATCCGAAGAAGCAACCCCATTTAAACGAGTATGAAACCCGTTGAACTATATAATTTATACTTTTCCACTTTTTCTTACAAGACTCTTCCTTTGAGCGTGAAAAAAAGAATACCGAATGAGAGAAAATACCATGTTATCTGAGTGTTGGTCGTATTTCATTTTCAAAACGTCTAAATGTCATAACAGAATCTTGCGTTTAAGATCTTATTATAAGATGACTGTGAAAAAAATATCGTATGAAAAAGTTCAACGAAATTGGCGCTTATGTATGATCAATTGTTAGAATCTACTTTACTCCAACATTTATATCTATACACTTATAAATTTATAATAATAACGCACGAGGGTAATATTTTCCATTGAAATCGACAATAAATCAAATGGAAGATTTGCTAATCACTTTAAACATTTCTAACGAAATAAATATTCTGATAGTATACTAGTATAGTCATACGTATATGTTTTAGTTATAATATTAAATATACAATGTATATACGTATCATACATGCTTAATATTACCATTTTTATATTATTTTATATATTTAAAAGTGACTATAGTTGTAATTATTTATATTTGTTATTTATTCTCTATTCTTCTGTTCTTTGTATGTATATTTTTAATATTATATGTTTTCTATGAATCAAGTACCTAATTCATGCGAATTTATATACAAATAATATGTCCGTCTAAAACGTAATTCGTATATTTCTACTTCAATTTTTATTTTTTATCTATGTTTACAATGTATTTAATACAAATATATTTCTTGTAAGTTATTGAATATCTTGTAAGGAAAAATAGTAATTTTACATTTTGAAAAGTACAATATGTATTGTATAGTACTGAATGTTAAAGTAATACAATATTCTTCGAAATCATATTAATTTACCTACTTAAATTTAGTTAGAAGTCATCATTCAGTTTAATTTAAACAGTAAAAATTTTATAACATTTTATCTGTAAATTATCCGACATTCTATCGGTGGCAACGCTTCTGATTCATTGTTTAGAATTCCTAAAGGATAAAAATACAACCAACATTATTTTTTCCTTTATATACCTAATATATAGGTACGTACAAATTACGACAGGAACGCTCCCACACACACACACACATACATAATATAACATATCACATATACTTACAAAATATTTTATTTTACGAATGGAAATTGTCAAGGCAGCATTACTGATTATAACATATTACTGTAACAGTCGTTTTGTTTCACTTCAATTATAACACGTGCGTGCAATTCATATATTTTTGTGTACAACATATAACACGGCTGAATACAAATACGTATTATTTAAATTTATCTACACACTGCTTAGTCTAATAATAAAAGTTGTATTTCCTAACCCGTTTTATATTATGAAAATGTGAAAAATAAGTTCTAACACTCGCTGCTAGACACTTATATTATAGTCATATTATATTATACAATATATATATATATATATATATATACGTGGACAAACAGACCACACGCGGAAACGACGTTTAAATTGAAGTTTTTCAACTTCAAAACGATAGGCGCGAAGAGACCAGTAAGAGTGAGGGTGTCGTTACAAGAAAAATATCTCATTTTAGTATCATATACATAACTATACACTAGACAAAAAAAAAATAATAATAAAAAGAAACAAAAAACAACGTAAAGGAGAGGAAAAATAAAATCTCGTTTGTGAACATTGTATTAGGTATACTTTTTTTTCACACACAGCACATATTATTATTATTATTATTTTCAAAAAATGAAACGTTTGTCCCAAATCGGATCTACATAATACAGGTACTTTTACATATATACGCCACAGTCTGCTTATAACATCGTTCCCTTCGTAGTTGGATCTCTTCAAACAAAAATACTATGGTATCGCGTGAAAATCGTTTGACTGTAGTATACGTTTTACGGAGATTTATTTTTAATGACTAACGATCATTCTTGGATCATTTGTTTCAAAAATTATTCACTTTTATCACGTTTTTTGTGTGCCCAATATTTTTTATTTTACAAAACTATATACAAAACTTCAACAAACGTACTTAAAACCATTTGCGTAATCCACAGTATTAAATTTACAACGTCATGTAGTTTACAACTAAACAAAAGTACTTTTATTTGGTATAGTGCCTATTCTGTTCCAACTGATTATAAAATTAAATAATATTTGGGTCATTAAAAATCAAACGTAGATATTGACCGCAGCATATTTTCACGAATAAAATAAATGCATATTAGGACTTAAAAATTCAATTATAAAATTAATATACAATTTAAATTTATATGTAGGTAGGTAATTTAAAAGTAAGTATAATATTTTTAAAGAAATACATTAAAAAAAAATTGGGATTAGATTTTTCAAAGTAAATTTTTAGTATTTTATATTGTTATCCTTCTGCAATCATGTATGCAATTGTAATTCATAGAACATATCTGATATGGTTTAAACTAATCCCGTAGTGCCATTTATAATAATGAGTTATACATTTCTGACGACTAAAACCATGAATGAAACAACAAGATTTAAAAAAAATAATAATTATAACTATAAATTATAACGTTTTTGTTTTTAAGCATTTTTGTTTTGTAAATACTTTTAATCATAATAGGTTAACCTTTACTATTTTTTTTTTATTAAATCATCATTACTATTACATTATGCAGATCACGTGATACTTGGAATTACGAAATTTATGAGATTCACAACACGCAAAGTAGATTCTATATTATTGGTTTTGAACTTCATTTTACTGTGGCATGCCATATATAATAAGCCGCATGATCCAGAAATAGTGTTAAAATAGGCTTTTTTCGAACAATATTATCTATTCTGTTTTCTTTGGATTTGGTTGCAACAGCAGTTTCAAATATAAAATATATTTTAATCCGTCTGTACGAATTTGTTCGTCCCATCTACGTGACGTACGTAATCCTATAAGTCTCAATTCGACAGACTTCGATTGTGCCTGAGTTTATCAGGGACTAGTTACACGAAACTTCACACGACATTATAACGAAGTCTTTAACATCATTATTAAAAAATATTTTTGTTACCTATCTAAATGGACTAAATGTGATTTGGCTGTACCTCGATAGTTAATTTTAGATTGAAAATTGTATACATTTTGCTGCGTGGATATTCGTAGTATAATATCATATAATAAAGTTGATAACGTGAGCTATATTATTCTGAATGTGAATCAGGCATAGGAACGAGACTTTTTTTGTGTATAAATAACAAAATATATTGAAAAATATAGTAAAATGTACATTTTACAACACAACCTAAATACGAATACCTACCATTTATATTACGAAAACTTTGATAAAATTACGAAATGTCTGACATAACCATATACGTCACTAGTACTGACGGAAATCGAGAGTGACGAGGGCTTGAGAAGATCTAGTTTTTAAGTGTTTTTTTTTGTTTTTTTTTTTAACAGATGATTATATTTATTCTCTTAACTATAAATACTTATAATTTACTGTTATTTTTCATATATTAAATAATCAAAAATTTAGTAGTTAATTTATTTTAAAAATGTCTTCTTAAAAATTATTCAAAATATAATTTCACATTTTAAATTCAATATATTTTGAATTATTACTAATCTCCTGTCCAAGGTGTGATCAGATGACTGTAGATAATAACATATTTCATAAAACGACAGAAGATAATATTATAAATTGTACTATAATATTTATAACTGTATATACCCTTAACAATATAATATATACCATCACAATGTGATGTACAACAGAAAACACGACTTCAAAGGGTTTACGTAAATAGATTAAACAAAAATGTGCGTGAAACACAACCGCAATAATATTACGATTTAGTTGATTGCGTACATCGTTCTATAGAGTATAATAATAATTGTAAGCTATAATAATTATAAGCTAGCTTATAATTATAAGAAGACGAAACCGCTTCCGCTGTCGCCGTGTGTGGGCCTTCTATGGTGAATAAAAAATACGGTATATTCGCGGGATGTCCCTAGAATAAATTAATTATTTGGAGAGAGGAGAGTTGATAAATATAACTTTATAACTTTGGTATTTGCTTTACGTGAAGTTGGGTATAATAAAAAAAACATATTAATTTATTAAATAATATAATATTTCTTTTTTATATTGTAAGAGGATGTTGTATCCTTCACATCATGTGATCTCCATGACACAGTCTAACTAATGGATAACAATATTTTATCAGTTATTTATACTATTATAATGAGAATAAACAGAAAAATAATAGATAATAGGTAGATAGTATTTTAATTTAGAAACAATTTTAGTGTGTTTTAAAATTTAGTTAATTTTACAATTTTAAAATATTAATTTCTTCTTTTGTTCTAAATGCAGGCTAATTTTGGTGTTAACTGATAACTGATTGGAAGGCATAGTGTATACTATATATATATATATATATATATTTATGTACTAATCATTTATATTCAAACATATCATACTATTACAGTATTAATATGAATGTAATCACTAATCAGTAATTAAAAACAAGTTGAGTCATAAAAAACGAATAGATTTTTTTAAAAATCTTCAAATTCTGACTGCTCCTTTTCTTTTTTCCCTCAAAGACATCACTGTTATATCCATCGACAACGAATTCGCAAATTTAACTGAGGTATAAAATTGTGATATCTTTCAGGTACACCGTATACTTATATCTGTTAACCGTTAGCGTGCATTTTATACCGTGGAATTTTAGCGTAGGTATATTATAGTGATCGTACTATGTATATTATATAGTATGTACAGCTAGAAAGGCTGTAAATCCTGCCCCGGGGTTTGATGTGCAAATCCCGGTATCAATAAAAAGCGTTAGGTCGGTTTGGTATAGTCCATATTTCAATGTCGATAGTGTTTCGCACCGCGGGATAAAAACGTAGATTTTAATCCAAAATACTCGCAAAAACACAAAAAACTTTAGAACTATATTATATACATGTATATGCTTATTATGATTCGGTGGACGGAACACCGAAGACGAATGCAGCGTTAATGTAAATGATAAATTATAGTTATTTTGTTCGCAAGTACAATAGTTGTCTGGTATATTATGATTGCAGATAAGACACGTGTGTTTCGACATTTATTTCGTTCAGAATAATATTTTAAGCACACCGAAGGTTACTTTTGAGATAGAACGAGAGTATTATTTTATAATATAATTGCAATCATACCTCTTCTGGATTAAGGGTAGACTCCTCAAAAATTCTTCCAAATCCACTAAAGTCCGTGTCTTAAACGTGTAATTTCTGAGTAAATATTTTTTCTTTTATTATTTTAATTGATTCCAATAAATGTTAATATTGCTATTGTGATTTTTATAACAGCACAAATATATATTATGTTTGCATGTCAGACGTGTATTTTACTGTTTGCTAGCAAAGAGATATAAAATAAATATTGAATGTAAATTATGTATAAATTTAATTTGTATTTTTATGTCGATAATTATAATTAGAGAGACTGTATTGATCCTTTTTTTTAATCAATCTTTAGTCTTCCAAACAAAATAGCTAATTCCCCAAATAAAAAATAGCTAATAAATATAAAATTAAATATAACTTATTACTGATAAATTCTCAATACAAGTTAATTTTCAGCAGGTGAAGACTTAGAATGTATATTATATATATACGTCTAGATAATAAAGCAATATAATCAATTATAATTAATATTAATCAATTTAATAAAACATAACAACTAAATTAGTTGAGTGCGTTTAATTATAAAACAAAATGTAATGGAACGACCACTCTAAGATACAATTAATATTACATTATAATGATAATAATTAATATTTAAAAATAGAAACAGCAAAAAATAGATTTTTTAGTTTATATAAATATTTATATTATAAAACAATAAAAATCCTGACCAGGTTGACAACGGTCTTGACCATACTATTAGCTGAACAACTTCAACCACCCGAGGTTATATCTTATATGACGATTATAATATACAAAACGGTCCCATTGAGTGTAAACCATAATGCTAACCGTATAAAATTTATATATAAACCGACAATGCATAATTTTAGAAACATAAAGTCTACGTGAACAGCACAGCACCTACGGACATTTAAGATGTGAACTGGCCGACAAAGCATGCAGAATATAACAGCAAACTGCAGCTCTATTCGAATAACCAAACCATAAAAAATACTACGGACCGTTGGTGTTTTGGACTTCAAAATGGGAATCGTAAAACCATATAAACAAAGTTTGATATCTAAACGATGATTTTATTTTAATTTTAAATTACGATAGCTATTAGATAGCTAACATAACTATAGTAAAAAATATAGTTTTTTTACCCCTAAAAATCGTGTCATTTAAATAAAACGAAAATAAATTTTTATGTATAGATTGATATTCGATTATGACGAATGCGAAAAATGTTTAAAGGACTTAAATATTAAAAGTATACAGCTCTAATCTACAATTGAATTTTAATAATATAATGCACGATGAACTGCAATAAATCATAAACATATAATACATAATATTATGTTTATCGTTATTGTGGTTGGTGCAACGAGTACCTATATAATATTTAAGTTGTTAAACTTTCAAATAAATTTGAAAATATTATAGTTTTTAAAATGCTGATGAAGACTGGCCACGTAATGTAAATCATCAACGTTATGAAAATGACATCAAATAATCGCGTCCGTTAATATTATAATTATTATTGTTACCATTTCTACGAAAAACAAAGAAACGCAGTAACTTAAACAATAATATTATCGTAAAGCATTCGTTTAATTTATACGGTTACGGACTATATATACAACGCTATTAACTATATATATTATATAATATTGTTAGGTATATACTATATTGTGTATTACATAGTCAAATTAAGTCTTTATGTTGTTTTGTATATTATGCGCGACTATAGATCGGATGGAAGTGTGTATAATATGTACTATACATAAAATGTAAACGGGACGATATAACGAGTGTGTTTTTATGTTAGTTTTATTGTACATTTTATTACCTTAGGTACGACGAAGGCTATTATTTGATATTATTGTGTTTTTCGTTTTATGCAAACACGAATTTTTATTGGCCGGCTGCTGCACTGCTTTGGCCTACAAAATTCAAAGCGATGATAATTATACCACAATTTATATACAATAAATATATTATTATATACCTTTGTATAATACAATATAGTACAACAACAACAACAACAGGTACGGGATAAACAAGCCGAGTTGGCATATTTGACAGAAGCAAGACTCTCCATCTCCTCCCGACTTCCCTAATCCTTTGGAAATTCGTTCAAATTTTTTTTTTTTTTTACGTTTTTATACTCTAATTGTATTTGTGTATATTTTATAGCTTTGAACATGGTAAAATTGTCTAATAATGTGAATTCGAAAAAATAAAAAATGTACACATAGGTACTCGTGTTAAAAAAATAATATTCAATAACGAGGTCGGCACGTCAAGGGAGAGAGTTCTCCGCATCAAGAGTAGCATTAAACTATTTTAATCTGCCATACCCCCTCGTCAACTTGGTAACTTGGTTGAGATTCTTCGGATACGCCGTCGCCGCAATGGGGTAAGTACACGTTCCGGCGCTATAATATCGGTCACTAGAGAACATATTATTTTATACGAAAGTCGACAGCAATTATTTTCCTAGCAGATATTATATCTATATACACACGCGAACGACCAATTATTATTATTATTATCATTTTCGTGTATATAATATATATATGTAATGCGATTTGTAAATGTTTTAATAAAAACAAATGAATTCTGTATACGCGGTGGAAAAATAATAAATGTACGCTGAAAAAGTGATTTGTTTTCGCAATCACCGTGTAATATACATGTATAGTGTATACTATATATATATATAATATATAGCTAGTGTATAGGTATACACTATACAGTGTAGCTAGCTAGGTAACGGTAAGAGGTATATGTCCACATCGTTCTAGAAACAAATATTTTTGCGGCACGCGATGAATTATTTAATGGATGCAACCGGACGAATAATGCAATTAAACCTCTCAGAATAAGAATAATATATACGTATAATAGGTATATATGCATAATATATTATTATATATATTTTATCGAACGAACTCAAATGTGATTTTAATTCATTTTTTTTTTCCAACGCACACACTATGTAGTCATTATAAAATACTATTGTTGTCGTTTTGCGTTAGTAGATTTATTATTACTCGAAGACATAAATTTATACAAAAATAAATAAAAAAATATGTATAAATCGTTGAACAGACCTGTAGAAATGTAAACATGAGACGATGAACAAATGAACGAAATTAATAAAACACAATTCGTTTATGATTACTATTACTAAATAAAAGTAAAGAAAAATGTGGTAGGTATAATAATATAATATGATACAATGATACCCAATTACTGTTGGCACTCAGTATGACGTATATGTAATCAAATGGAATACGAATGGTTATTATGTGTTGTGTGTATGTAAAATCGAGACGAATGTCTAAATTGCATTTTTAATGATTGCCACTTAAGACTTAATAAAATGTAAATGGCGTCGTTAGAATATCCTAATGAATAATAAAGAGCGACGAGTTAGCTGGTACAAGTTGTAATTAATAATGTATTATGATAAATTTTCGAGTTTGAAGACACAAGAAATTAATATTTTTTATAGCCATCATAACAAATATTATTAATTTTTTTTTAACAAATATGATATTTAAAGTTTAAAATTGTCAACAATTATATTTTATAAAACTGCATATTTTATGAATTTATATATAATCGAGATAAATGTCTTACTATAACATCAATTAAAACGAATTTTTCCTCATTAATATTCGTATAAACTGATGGTATATCAGGTTTCGATAACGGAAAACAATAATCAAGTCACCTTAATTTTTAACTAAAGAGCTTTTTTGTGAAAACATTTTTCAGTCATCGTAATCTGATATTATTTTTAATTCCATTATTTTGGTAGGTATGACTGCTTACAAAATGTGTTTTAAATAGATGGAGTTAAAGTAAATAAAAACAATATTATATGTCACATATTAACGACATAGGTACACTGGTTTATTAATAAAATGTCAATAAATTAAACCTAATATAGTAAGGATGATGAAATTCTCAACAAATTAAATACTTTCGATTTGCGTCCAAACATTTCTAGCGTATTAAAGCTTATAGATTTCTGAAATGTGTTCAAAACTATTTATTTTTTTTTTATGATAAAATAATTTACATATGTTAGTAGGTCGCAATCGACAAAATATTTCATTTTAATACACCCCACATTTTCCAATTACGATTTTTTTTTTTTGCACGTAAAACTCCATTTAACATTTTAGAGAATAACAATTATTATATATACGAGTATTAAAATTTATAAAAAACCATCGATGTAAGAGAATGAATGTAACCAAATATTTTTTTAGTTTTAATCACAGCACTAAAACATTTGGAGAATTAAACTAATTAATATGGCTCTAATATGATTTAAATTGTAAATGAAATATTGCCATAAGATATTATTTACGAAATTACAAATAGGTACAATAATTGAAAATAATTTAATATCGTAGTATGATACTAAATAGGCATATAACATAATATTATTTCAGTTTTCCAGTAGTAGGGCGTTCAAATTATTTTTTATATACGTAGTGAATATTATATATAAGTATAAATTATATCAGCCATTTTTTTGAAAATATTTTTAGTAAAATTAATGTTTGTTAGTCAAAACACTTACAGCTTACATTATAAAATAAAAATATATTCATTAAGGTCTATGTATATAAATCATATTTGTTATAGTAATATTGAACAAAATGCTCTTCAATAAAGTTCAATACTATTATGATCGTCTTGGGTAATAAATGTTGAAATATTTATTAAATCGCAGTTTTATTTAGCGCGAGTTATTTGAATTTCAGTTTTTAAATTCACAGTAGGTACTTTAGTTTATAAAATATTGAAAAAGCCTGTTTGGTGGGAGAAATTCACGGAGTCGTAGTTATATGACTGAAGAGACAAAAGGCAATAATTTACTGATTTCTCATTATATAATTTATACCCTAATATCATCATGAATAATAACAGTTATAAAGTTAAATAAAATAAATTTGACATTTTATCAAAATAAAAAAATTTAATAATTGTATATTATAATATTTGTGTTGTTGGTTTATTTAAATGTTTAGCTGTATAATATATAAAGCATTAAAGCTATGTTTTATTGAACCAATAATTTTCTAGTCATTTAAAGTGTACACGAATAAACCAAGTAAAAAAGTAAAGAATAAGAGGTGATAGTCGTTCAACTATATAAAACTACTTTTTGGCTCTACTCATCAAAAGTTTAAAATTTTTAAATGATAAATTACAATATTAGTATCAATTTATAATATTTTCATAAAATTATTTCACATTTAGATTGCCTTTGCATATAAAAAGTTATTATAATTAATTTCAACAATTCAAACTTTTTAAAAAAAAAAAACAAAAACAAAGTAAAATGTGTCAATTATGCATGGCAAACAGGGAATCAAATTAAAACAATTTATTAAAAATAATATATACCCTAAACAAGAAAAAAAAGGTAACCATTAAATTATTTTACTTTTGGATAGGTATATAGTCTTTATAGTTGCAAAACAAACTAACAAACATCCAATGCCTATCAATCACAAGTAAAGTCAAACTTCCCCCCATTGTGTCTTGATCGAGAGATTCTAACGCTGACTTTTTAGTTTTGCTTCCGGTATCGACTGAATCCTTGTTTAGTGTTATATATATATATATTGTATAAATAAAATCTGGAAAATTATTAAAAACTGTACCGATATCAAAACGTCATAAAAGCAAAAGAAAAAAGGTTCGGTAATGAATTACAATATATTACTAGAATATTATTATTAAGAAATAAATTGTTAATTATTTTTCATACATAATACACCTAATTAATATTGGCTATTTCGTTAACTTATTGATTCATATCCTCGTGGATAAACTATTATTTACAGATAAGTTATAAGAATTTTAGTGTGGTGAGATTAAACATGTCTATAAAGACAAAATATTCACGATAATGCACAGTTCGTTACCTAGCGCTGAACACGAACATTTTTAATTACGACAAAATACTTTAAATACCATCGTATCCATTATAGTTTAATATAAACAACAAAACACTATAAATAAATTATTCTTTAATTGTCTATAAAATTTATAGTCTTGAATTGAAAGCTATTAAAAAATAATAATAATAATAACATTATTCACTCACTGAAAATCAATTTCATATGGAATTTTTTTTCAAACAACTCAAATAAGTACCTACCCACTATAAATATTATTCTATATGTTTTTCAGAAATTACGAAATTCGAACCATGTTTAAATATGAGAAAAAGTACATTCAATAAGAGTATATATTACGAGGTGAAATCGATGTTTAAAAGCTATTTTTATGGCACTCACTGGAATTGCATATAGTTATAAATTCTTTAGAAACCAGCTCTATGAAATCGAAGAAAGATAATTTACTTGAAACGTTTCTTTATTATTTTTTAATTTTTATAAATAGTAATATTCCATCGGAATCTACGAGTTTTGTTTATATTTTCAGCAGAATCTGATATACTCAAACTATCCAATCACTGCGATAAATAATAAAATGGATTACATTACGAGGAAGCATTTATTTCATCAGTCCCAAACCCAACCACAAAATTACACAGTAAATAATATAAATACTTACATTAATGTTGTCTTCACTTATTAAACGTGCTACATTGATTATATAATTCTGGTTCACTTAATAGTGATTTCTTTGTTAAACATTTGTTTTTTAAAATATATTTCCAGACATGATTTTAAGTCATTACAACATATTATATATAAAAAATATTTTTATTACTCTTTTTTTAATACTATAAAATCTCTAACATCATTCCCCGAAACAGAGTGTTTTTTCAGAGTATTTCAGTATTTTAGAATTTTAAAATAAAGTATTATTTGTTGTAAATTAAGAAAGTGAGACATTTGAAAAATTGTAACGTAGTTGTTAAAGGTAGTAAAAAATAGTAAAGCATAATTTTTCGAATAGTACATATTACGACGACTTCAAATTTATTATCTAAAAAACGGTTATTACGGTTATTTTTTTTTTTTAAATAAACATACATTTACCAAGAAGACAAGATGCATAATAGATGTCTAATCACATGTCACATTTCTGCAGGACATCCAGGGCACCGACAATTTCAAAGAATGAACATTATTATTAATATTATTATAGCTATAATTAGGGTAGTGTCATCAATATAATTAATCGTATAATTAGCCATCAAAACCATACTCATATCAAATAATATTAATATAATTGTGTTTAAATAATTTTATTAGCACTCCATGGGCTTCCAAATATTTTGAGTCGCACAGTCACTACGATTTTTAAAACAATAGGTACTATACCTAGTAAATTATAACGTCTACACGAATATAAAAATAATATTTCTAAAAATTTCAAGTTCAAACTTATATTTTTCATTGTCTATCGCGACTTATATAACGTACTTTCTACTAACTGCTGAGACGTGCTTTAAGTACCATTATTTCCGATTAAAACATCACCCTGTAAATATGTTTACACTTACCTTCCTATCCACCTACCTACTTTTCATTCAATTAGAACCATTGTAATAACTTTTAATTATGATTTTCATACTCCTGTGATGGTTATTATATTTTCCTTCATCAATAATGTCGTTTTAATTTTGTCTTTTTAAAACTCATATATTTTCTTTGGGATCGGTGATGCGCTGCATATTCTAGTTAGTAGATGGAAGAATTTATCGATTCCATATTTCCACCCGAACCCCGTATTTTGATAAATGATTAGTTATTATATCAACCACTTCGGCTATCAATTCCGCCGAATTCTAATGTTCATAATATCAACTAATCGATTGTACCAAATCTCAGATTCATGAAAAATGCTAGAAAATAGCCATAAGTCATAGACTTAATATATTAATAAATTATTCATTGAAATGATTAATTTATGAAACAACTCTTAATGTTAAATGTATAAATTTAAAATATAATGCACATTTTCTTTAACATACTTATCTATATCACGATATTATTTAAAAGCGTAAAAAATAAAACACAAGTATAATGCTTGTGATTAATAGGCTCAATGCATAATTAATATACTGTAACTACAATTATAAAGTGCTTATTCAAAAATTATTTCAGATAGATCTATTTAATAGTTTCCATATTCATCATTATATTTTTTCCAATTTTAAATTAATTAATACTCATTAAAACCAGATTCTTCTATAAATCCTTTAAAATTATCACATTATTGAGTTTTCACCAGTCCTGTTATAGAATTATAACAATGTAATATTATTACATAATAGAACATATATCGAAATAAAATATGTGCAGAGTTTACAAAAAAAATTTAATCAGGCAAGTAAAAAATTCTAGACAATTCCCATAAAAGTTGTTTACAGTGGCTCCAATTTTTTTACAGAGTCCGTGGGCCTCTATTTTTCGTTTTTGATTTCTGAAAAACAACATATATTTTTAACTAATATTTACATACATTTGACACTATAACATTTTACCTATGAGTTGAAGTACAGTAAAACAATTAAATTACATAATATATGTTGATACAAAGAACACAATCTAATATTGTCTTTAATAATAAAATACTACTGAATGTACTCCAATCAAATTAAGATAATGGATAGCACACTAAAGTTGGTAATTATTTATTTCTTCAGCTTGTAATCCAAAAGACTTTGAGTCGCGTACTGATGTGTGCTAACGCCGTATTATCGTTGAAATCAGGAAAAGAAAGGGAATTTTAAAATAATAACACAGATTTAAGTTTATAAACACTATTTGATTATATTTAATTAACTACGACTTCGCTTATATTAAAGAGGTTCTGTCTACATACTAATGGAGGTTCTGCTTCACTCGAGTCCGTACTCCGACTGCCGACACGGCCCCGTCCGTGGGAACCGTACGGGTTGTCGCACGATGAATTCGCTGACCAACGCACTTCCCACAGTCACGTAGGCCATTGCGTTAACCAGCAAACACACATATCGCATACAGGGTGCTTAATATATATACAGGGTACAACAGTACATAATTTATTAAATGTTAAAGATTTAAAGGTTCTTTTATATATTTGACAAGTATTATCGTCAAAGTATATTTCACTAAAGTTGAGATCGCTTAAAATTGTATTTATTGATAATTCGTTGGAAGACCGTTCCTTAAATCAAATAGTATGGTTGAAATGTTGTGTAATTCCATTGGTAGTTATAAATTTGTTTTTATAGGTACCTATATCACTTTTAGTTGAAAACACGTTTTTATTAGTTCGATTTTTTTTTTTTTAACCTTTGAGGAACATTTCAGATCTTTGTGATAGCATCTTTTGGTAAGTCAGCATATATCTTATTCTGTCGTGAATTTGAATTTTTTGTAGCAAGTCAAGGAAGATATAATAGAAAGAAGGATCAGTAGTTTGAATGTAGTGCATATAACAGTGTACTGCATTATATAGATAATAATTAAAATGACAATAGATATACCTATGTTTAAATTAATAAATCGATTGTATTAGAAAAAACATGAATTTTGGTTAAAATTATTACACTTATTTTTAATGATATTTTTGTTGTCTATAGATCTTACCGATAGTATTTGATGTAATTTGATTTTAATAGAGCGTATGCCAAGATACAATATTATCATCAAAAACTGTTGTTGATACATTTTTTTTAGATTGAATACTGAAAATATCTGGAATCAAACATAATGAGACTAATTGTTCATCAAATAATTTCACCTCTTTATCGACGAATATCATATAGGTACGAATGCAACATTAAAAAATAGACTACACAACAAAGAATTCAAAAAAAAAAAAAAAGATTCAAATTTATACTATTAAAAAGCTGATTATGTAATGTTAGTCGTAATCACTCACTGGACATCAAATTGAACATTTTCGACAAGCTTACGAAAAAAATTGATTCACGTGTGCGTTCGACAGTGCCTTGTTAGATGTTCACCGCTAGCAAAAAATGTGTCGTACACTTCACGCAGGTAAAGTTTTTTCCTGCTTAAGTTCATCAATGTGTTTCATCGCATCGCAGCCAACAGCGAATGACTTGTCACACACATCACACGAGTACAAGTTTTTTTCCCGTATGAGGATTATAAAATCTGAAAAACTTAAAATTTGCAAATTGGAGATTTCTCCACTAATATTTTATGACGTTTTATAATTTCTAGAGTTTGTGGATTTAATTGAAACGTGACAGATGTTATTAAACCTTGCTGCACAATATAAGTTTTATATGATATTTTTCTAGGTCATTTTCACCGATTAATCCACAACGATAAATGATAAATTCTATAAAATATTAAATATCCGTACAAAAAAAATAATAATCGAACCATTTTTCAACTGAATTTTAGTAAATTAAATAATTTTTCCCTTTCTTCAACAAGTTTTTAAATATTAATACAATATCAAAATAGCATATTTTTTTATACTTTTTGTCACACTATATAATGTTTATATAATTTTTTTTTATTAAAGTATTTTTTTTTTTATTCAGACATTTTTTTTTTTTTTTGTAATATATATATATAATATATTTATAATATTCTAATTGTATAAAAATGTCTATGGAATTTTTACTGTAGAAACGATTTTCATGTAAATTATATATCAATATTAAATTTATTTAATATTGTACATCAATTATTTTATTAATTATGTAATATTGTTTATTTATATAAGAATGAATAATTACAAAATGTAATTTTTTTTAAATTACAAAATATTGATAAAACAAAATTAAAAATTAATTATAAGGCATTACAATTTATCAACATAATTATTGATAATGATTAGGTAATGAATGATTAATAATAAAAAATAAAATAAAAAGCCGGTACCTACTGTACTGTACATTATAGGAGTGTTAAATTTGAATCCAATAATTGGAATCATTGTATAGGAAAAACGATTTTGAATGGAGATGACTTATCAGCCTAGGATATGATTTCCAGTGGTTGGAGAAAAAGGTGGTTTATGCCTTATGTCCTGAATACATCAAAATTTAAGTTCTTTTATAGTTTTATAATTATTGTAAACCAAACTTAGGGTGAAATTTGTATTACATTTTTAACTCTTAGCTATTTTTACAAAAAAATTTATGAATTATACCTACAAAGTAATTTGCAAATATTCATGATATCGAAGAATTTTCGTCAATATTTAAACTTCAAATGCTAACAAAAAAAAAAAAAAAAAAAACTGTGCCTATATGTATTCTTATAAATTTTTAATCACTATAAGAATAATTTATGAGGAACTTTTTTTAAAATTTTCAAGTATTTTGACCTGGGCAAAAAAATTTTATCGATATTTATAAAAAAAAAAATAAACAAAAATAAATATTTTAAATGCCTATAAATAGCATTAAAATAAGCAAAATATTTTGAATATTAAATTATCTAAAGAAAATGTCAATCTAAGTGAAATTTTCAAGTATCTACGACTTATATTTTTTGAATTATAACAAATATTTAATTTCGTTTGAAGATAAATCGTTATCGTTACGCTATTTCATAAAAATTTAAAATTCACGCGCACTTAAACGATTTTAATAAAGATATATTGCCAGTTAAACATAGCACGTATAATCTACGTTTATATTTTTATAATAAGGATAACTTTGGTGTATGTATATACTGTATAATGTATATACGAATAGTAATTATTCGTATAATAATGGTATAATATATAAGTTAAAGAAGATAGATTTTACGTTGACGATACTAACGGTAAGTATAAACTAAAATCTTTACTCCCATTATGTTGTTATATTTTGCTGTCACTGTGAACGTCATTTAATAAAGTCGAATGGATGAATGGAAATTATTTAATACATTTTAAAACCATAGTACAAAGTCAATTTTATAGGTATTGTTTAATCAAATAATATTTAATGGTTTTTTAGTTCAAACATGTCGAGTTAGGTTGTTTTTTGGTCATAACTCATAATATGATTAATATTCTATATATGCGGTAACGATGATTAGCTTTTTACCTAGGTAACAAATAAAAATATTTTATTTTATTTTTTAACCGTTTTTAAAAGTTAATAAAATAAAGTCAAGAATATAATATATCAAAGTGCATAAATATTTTTCAAATGCCAACTTACGAAGAAGAGACTTGTTTTTCAGGTACGTCATTTGTATTAATTCTTTCAGTATATATTACAAGCTTAATATACTATTTATGCACATGAAATTATTCTATTATCAATCGGAATTTAATAAATTTCAAACTCAAAAATAAATAAATGAATTGCCATTCTGTTTTTAAAATTGTATCTTATTTTTTATACTGTCATATTGGTAAATAGAGAACTACTAATAATATTATGATAATTTTAAAATAATTATTGAAATATTAGTAATAGCTAGGAAGGTATAAGTATATATACTTATATTTAATACAAAGGACATAGGCTACGGAAGTAGTACTTATAATTTGAATAGAAATTTAAAATTATCTTACAATATCTTGTTAATTTAAACTTTTTAAGCTGTAATTACCAATGGCACCATTGATATTGGGATTTTAACAATGAATTGTATAATCTATCAGTTGATATTATGACGATACATATTTCGTTCAAAACCAATTCCGAAGAATCTATGCATGCTTTTAGTGAATATATTAATATTTACACGTAACACTCGTTCGTCAGTATCGTCATTTATTTGAAATATGGCTTGATAATCCTCTTAGTATATCGTATATATGACTGGAGGTAGGTTAAAACCAAAAGTGTACCAACAATTATAAAATGTATATGTATCTATTTAACTAAAGTTCTATAGTTGATAAATTAGTCATTCTTGGCGATTTTAGTACGTAATATATAATACTTAAGTAGTTTAAGCATTTTGATAGGTAATCATATATAATATTATTTAGTTGCCTACTTAATTTTTATTGTAACCTTTATACGATATATTAATATACGATATCGTAAATTGTAAATAATATATCTTTTATAACGGTTTTAATTTGCATTTTACTTAGTAACTCATTACCTCTGTATATTTCTGTCTAGGCATTTAATTATAAAAATAAATAAATATTTATAGGTAGGTATATACATACATACATTTAAATTTTTATATATCTAATATGTTTATATCGTCAATGTTAAGAAAATCGTCTATGATACATAGGAACTAAAATTGTATTTAAACATCACCTCCTTATATTTTGTAAAATTCTACACCGTTAAAGATCTCTTAATAATTATTGGCCCACTATCTTGTACAGGTATTTTTATAGTGTTGATTATTTGCAATTTTAAGTACTCACCATGCATCATGCTACTTATACACCGCACTTGGCACTAACCACCTATCTCGTCTACGGCATTCGTCTTGATAGTTTCTTATAAAATTAACTCAAGTATGATCTAGTGCAGCACGCTTATTGAATTGCCTAAATATTTTATTTACAACCCAAACACGGTCAATGGCTAACGCGTAGAAACGATATTATTTTTTCAGATTTCTATCAAAAAGTTGCTTTGTTCTTATAGGAATCATGATACTAATTGCTGTGGTTTCAATACTAATTGTATACACACAAAATGCACCCGTCAGCGAAATTCCAGACCCAGACTTTGCGTTGCCACCGTCGAGCATGCCAATGGGGTCTTACAGCAACGTTGGCGTCGTATCCAACGGTGGATCATGCGCACAGATCGGAGTGTAATTATTACATACATTTAATACAAAAAAAGAAATATTAAAAATAAAAATTTAAAGACATTAATTAAAAAATATCGTAACTATTTGGTTAAAATGTTGTTAATTTTATAAGTTCAAATAAACTATTCAACAATAATAAACTATATTTTAATATTAAAACTTTAAGCAGATAAATATTGCGTGAAATTTATCAAAAGAATATTATACAGTAAAGTTATATCAATATTATGTATATCTTAAATATATACCATATTTTATATTTTATAACTAGCTTTGAGTTGGAGCTTAAGGTTAATAATAAAAATCACAAAAACTATAATTTTAATATTTAAATGCCACACCAGTTTGGGACGTTAAGTTAAATTATTTCCACAACACATAATATAAATCACTTGTTATTCTCCATTAACTATTAAATTAATTTATTGTTGCAATTGCATAATATATATTTCAACTAACATTGAGTACTTGTTAAGTATGTATACCTAGTAAAAATTGCATAAAAAAAAGTCCTCAATAAAAAACCAAAATTTAAATATAATAGATTTCATCTAAAAAATTTAACATGATTAATAATTGGCTCACAGAAACTTTTTATGTAGTTTCTATTGATTTCAATATTAATTATTAATATTGATAATAATTTATAAATAAATACCTATACTAAGTATAGCTATTGAAGACTTAAAACGTATAGATAAAAGAAAAATCAAACAAAAATTATCATACAATATTATGGGTAAATATATTTCGTTTATATTTAAATAAACTATAAAAATGCTATTAATATTGACAATTTTAATACTTCAATCGTTTTTCCAAAGGGATGTGATGGCTAGCGGTGGAAATGTCGTGGATGCTGCAATAGCAACAATGTTATGTGATGGTGTTGTATGCCCTGAGTACATGGGCATTGGTGGAGGATTTTTAATGAGCATTTACAACGCAAAAACCAAAAAAGTTATGACAATAAATGCACGAGAAACTGCACCGGCTGCAGCAACTACTGAAATGTTTGTAAATGATCCAAAAAAATCAATATTTGGTGTGTATAGTAAATAGACATTTTTAAAAGAATTCTTAGATGATAAATATTTTATTGCCATTTAAAATAAATTGTGTATTACAATTATACTATATTGGATTATTTAAAAAAAAAAAAAATAGATTTTAAGTCATTCAACACAAATTAGTATGTTTGTTAAATAAAACTTAGAATTCCAGTTTTTATCGATTGATTTTGGTCAATTCTACATGGTAGTACACAAATTTATATTGTCGAATATCGAATGGTTCTTGTACTGAGTTATCGAGATTCCACTGTATAAATATTGAACTCTTCAAGATTTTTTAGTTTATTTTTATACTTAGATTTACTGTTTCTCATTTGTAAAAGCCAGAACTACTCTATACATTCATGTGTTTATATATATAATATATGCAATATACATAGTCACATAGATACGTACTACGTATATATATATTA
The DNA here is from genome assembly GCA_009835225.1 of Aphis craccivora. NCBI lineage: Eukaryota > Metazoa > Arthropoda > Insecta > Hemiptera > Aphididae > Aphis > Aphis craccivora. Next base: position 70,535 of record VUJU01000437.1, read on the forward strand.
TATATATATTATGTATAACATAAGAATTAAATACTAGAGTGGGTTATCTGAGCTATCAATACGTAATTAATTATTTATCATTTTATAATTTTATTATTTATAAGTTATTATAGTCATACATGTTTATAATAGTTTCATGAAAAACTAATAATATCGTCCAAAAATTTGGAATTTATACCTATTTGAAATATTCATCAGGTGGCTTGGCGGTCGCTGTTCCCGGAGAACTCAAAGGCTATTCGAAGATTTTTAACTTATATGGTAGTGGCAAAGTTTCGTGGAAATCTTTGTTTGAGCCAACTATTATGTTATGCGAAAATGGCATAAAGATCAGTAACCGCCTAGAGACAAACTTGAAAAATCACGAAGAATTAATAAAGAATGATCCATTTCTTAGGTACAACGAAAAAATATGTTATTTTGTTGAACTTAAAATATTTTATACTTTAGAATAAACTTAATTGAGAACACATTCATTCGGGACTATGTCAATTTGTCCCTATAGGTATTTAAGTAATTATCCCATTATACGGTGTTCTAATTAAGTGAATTTTACTCTATTTATGTTAATATAAAAAAATATGGTTTTTATAATATATTGGGAATGTTTTTTTTTTAGGCAAGCATTTTTCGATAAAAAAACTGGACATGTAAAAAAAGCTGGAGAAAAATACAGGTTACCAAAATTAGCGAAGACGATGAAAATCATATCAGTTGAAGGTGCTGAGGCTATATATAACGGGTCGTTAACATTTCAATTAGTGGAAGATATAAAAAAATTCAACGGTATTATAACCGTAGAAGACTTGGCCAATTATGAGTTAGTCACTACTATATGTATAACTTACTTAATATGTTCACAAAGTATTTCTAAGTTTGATTATGCTTAAAGACAAATAAGCTACAAATACATGAGGTCAAACAATTATTATAAATTGATAATAAATAATTTATATTAGGTTGGTGAGAAAAATTAAAAGTTTACTAATCCTGAATCGTAGGTTGTTAAGTGTTAATTATGTATAAATTACCCACAATACATTTCAATTATATTAAACGTTTCGTTTCAGGGTAGAAGTAGAAGAATCATTTTCCGTACATTTAAAAAGTGGAAATACAATACACCTGGGGCCACCACCTAGTTCTGGTGTAATATTAGCCTACATACTTCGAATATTGGATGGAATATTACCAGCCTCCAATCCTGGATTAGATGCACATCGATTTGTTGAGGCTTTCAAATTTGGATTCGGCGAAAGAACGCGTTTAGGTGATCATAAGTTCGTAAACGTGTCCAAAGTATGTTTTTTGCTGCAAACACTATATTAGGTAGCTTATATATTAATTGTCTCGGGTAAACTCATTATTTACAGATTTATGATAAAATAACATCAGACAGTTATATTGGTAGTATTCAAAATAAAATATTCGATACATTCACTTCGATGGACTCTAAGTACTATGGAGCTGATTTTGATATGTCAGAGAATCATGGGACTGCTAACATTGTTGTAACCGATTCGTTGGGAAACACTGTCGTGGGAACCAGCACTTTAAATACATAGTGAGTAAAATATAATATTATAAGTATACATTTTTTTTCTAAAATTTCCGCATAAGCAAAACAATAAATATCTATAAACATAATACTCAACACTGAATTTTAATTTTCTTTCAGCTTTGGTAGTGGTTTTGTGTCTCCGAGCACTGGAATCAATTTAAACAACGAAATGGACGATTTTTCTACTCCCAAAATCGTTAACTACTATGGTATTCCATCCTCACCTGCCAATTTCATTGCACCGGGCAAACGACCAATGTCATCGATGTGTCCAACAATAATCACCGATAAGGATGGAGATTTTGTTCTCGGGGCTGGAGCAGCAGGCGGATCAAAGATCACGCTTGCAACTGCCTATGTATAATTTATTTAAATTAACTATGGTTAATATTATTGTATTATATTATAATTATACACTAATGGTATTGATTATTTTATTTAGCAACCTAACATTTCATGAAAATATATTTGTCTCTGGGATTAAAAATTAATCATATTAATAACTAAAAGTATGTAAGAATCAATATTCCATGATTTTTTAAGAATTATAAATGTATTTATCTTATCGTTCAACTGAGAATATAATGACCACCTAGTTAATTATAATATAATTTTAATAATTAATAAACTATATTTTTAAATTATTTTATAATTGCTCACATATTATAATATGTGTACCTAATAATGTAATTTAAATATGAGTTTTTATTCACTTTCAGGTGATAGCCCTTAAGCTATGGTACAATATGACATTGAAAGAAGCAATAGATAAACCTAGAATTTACCACCAACTTATGCCTATGGTTGTTCAATATGAATACGGAACGATAAAGGTTATTATAGAAATATAACGAGAAATATCTATTTATATAATCTTCTTAGATCTATTTTAAACTTTAAATTAAAAAAATTGACATACTTTGCTCAAATACAATCTATTATTTTTTATGGGATTTCTTTTTGGGGAGGAACATATCATACTCACTTTCGGAATCTCGATATCACTTTAAACTCATTACTCAAGTTTATTTTCAATAAACCTGTCCTATTTCCTACAATTTATTTATAAGTATAAAGATTTAGAGATATTAAAGTTAAAAACATTTGCCTATTTTTTTATAATATTAAAACATGTATTGATGTTCCTTAACCTACCCTAACTATAACACGCAATTTAAGGTTAAAACTAATGTTATCGTTCCTAAAATAAATACAGTTATCAAGCAACAGAGCCCTAAATATAAGTTCATAACATTTTGCATTAAATATAATTTTAGTATTCATGATTTTAACAGTTTAAAAATTTATAAAAAAATGTATAAATAATGTTTTATTGCAATAATGTCTATGTAACCTATATTGTATATCATATTTTATATTAAGTTTTCTTATTAATTGATTATTTACTCTTACTGTAATATTTTATTTTCTATATTATAATATTTAAAAGTATAACCTTCTACCTATTTTATCATTATTCATTAATATGTTATCATTATTATTGCATAAAATAATATGCTACTAAATATCCTAGTTCCTTTAATAACTATTGGATAAGGCACCGAATGGGTTAACCTAATCTGTTCTTGCGCTTATAATATGTTTAATATCTTTATTTATATAATTCTATAATTTTTTTTTTTGTTTTATTTTCATTTTCTTAATTACCTATATACAACTCTGTGTCATAAACTCTCTTTTTTGCACAAGCTTTGTTTTTGAAAAGAGAACCAAAGATTAATTAATTTATGCTTATCACAATTTAACCAACCGTATTTCGATTTTTAGTCCGTCGTACAAACACTTGAGGATATTGGGCATCCAGTAATTAGATTGAAGAATACTATAGGTTCAGCAGCAACAGCAATCGCAAAATCCTCCTCAGGAATTATCGAAACAATGCCAGATTGGAGGCGACCAGGAAATTCGTCCGGATACTAACACGATATACCTAGCCAGTAGCCTTCTTTGATAACGTTTCAATTAGTTTGTTCTAAAAAAAAGTATTTAGTTAACGTTTAGTAATCATTTTGGAAACGTTAATATTATTATTATAAATCATCCTATTGAATTAGTCCAAAACTACTCCCGCTGCTCCAGCAACCCCAGAACAAAATCCTCATCTTTATTGGTGAT
>VUJU01000437.1:74281-98670 GCA_009835225.1 Aphis craccivora
TTATTTTTGGGCAGATCGATGATATTGGTTTTTGTTTAACCGATGCAATGAAATTGGTAGGCGAAGATGAAATACCATAATAGTTATTAGTTGATATACTAAATTAATTATTTCATTTATTTAATTATTTTAATTATTTAAGTTAATTAATTATTAATTACTTAATAGGCTATACGTGTATAGAAAAATTGTATATTTCGTTGTTTATACTAATACCAGTGCTTGGAGACACAACACCACTACAAAAGCTGAAAGAAAATTCAATGGTAAGTATTATGTTTATAGATATTTATTATTTTATTTACGCGGAACTTTTAGAAAAAAAAATGTATATAATATTATGTTTTACTCACTATGTATTTAAAGTGCTGATTAACACGACAATGTATCCCAACGAATCGGTTACAACAATGTTTGCAGTCTCATGATTCTCTGGCATATCAAAGTTAGCACCATAGCACTTAGAGTTCAAAGGAAGTGAATGTATCGAATATTTTATTTCGAATACTATCAATATAACTGTCTGATGTCATAATAATGTAATCTATAAATAATAGAGTTTATCCGAGACAATTAATATAATATAACCTATCTAATATATCTAATATAGTGTTTGCAGCAGAAAACATACTTTGGACACGTTTACGAACTTATGATCACCTAAACGTGTTCTTTAGCCGAATCCAAACTTGAAAGCCTCTAATAATCGATGTACGTATAATCCAAGATTTGGTGCTGGTAATATTCCGTCCAATACTCGAAGTATGTAGGCTAATATTACACCAGAACTAGCTGGATTCCCCAGTTGTATCGTATTTCTACTTTTTACATGTACAGAAAACGATTCTTCAGTTTCTACCTTGAAACAAAACGTTTGATATTATTGAAATTTATTGTAAGTAATTTATACATGATTAACACTTAAAAACCTACGATTAAGGATTAGTAAACTTTTAATTTTTCTCACCAATCTAATTTAAATTATTTATTATCAATTTATAAAAGCTAACCTGAGCTTCGACATAATTTCTATTTATTACAATTGTTTTTCAGATTATAATATTTGATTTGCCAATACGCTGAAGAAAAAAAAGTACTGTAGTAAGACATGAATCATTCTTTATTGATTCTTCGTGATTTTCATGTTTGTCTATAAGCGGTCACTGATAGTTGGCTCAAAGAAAGATTTCCTCGAAACTTTGCCACTACCATACAAGATAAAAATCTTCAAATATCCTTTAGAGTTTTCCAGCAATAGCGGCAGCCAAGCCACTTGATGAATACTACAAATAAGTATAAATTCAAAATTGTTGGACGATATTATATTCGTTTATCATGAAGTTATTATAAACATGTAATACTATAGTCTTTAATAACTTATAAATAATAACATTATAAAATGATAAATAATTAATTACATGTTGATCGCTCAGATAAGAATTCTTTTCTTACACCAAATATTGTTTTTTTTTTTATCATTTACAAATATTTCAGCAGTTGCTGCAGCTGGTGCAGTTTCTCATGCGTTGGTTGTCATAATTTTTTTGGGTTCTGCATTGTAAATGCTCATTAAAAATCTATTCAGAAACACCATCACATAATATTGATGCAATTGTAGCATCCACGGCATTTCCTCCTCTGGCCATCATATCCCTTTTGAAAAACGATCGAAGTATTAAAATTGTCAATATTAATAGCAAAAATATTAATCGGAGAACCATACATTTTATTTTTTAAGTATTAAATTAAAGTTAAAACCTATAAACTAAATACACAATAATATAGTTTTAAAATTCCGGCAGGCAAAAATAACAAAATCAATTCATCTTATCGGTGATTGGTCTGCTCAGTTATAGGAAGTCGTCCGAAAATGACGAAGACTCGGGACAAAAGAATGACACGTAAAATTTATTACCAACATCAAATTTTAAAAAATTTTCACTAAATAGGTATACATTATAGTATCATATATATACATATAAATAAAATCAAAAATAATAAACTAGATTTTATATGATGAAATAATATTTTGACATGTAATAAAAAAAAATAAGAGAAAGTGAATTCTTCAAATTAAACTCATCATATTGATACAAATACTATTTTTTCTACTTCTACTTCACTTTCTGTATATTAATACACCAAACAATACAACGAATGTTTAAATTAATTTGCTGATATTATTGTGATTATTAATTACTAATTAGTAATAATTACAAATTACAATACGACAAGATCTTGCAGATATTTCATGACAACATACAACTGAAAAATAATTAAATTAAATAATTTTTAAATTTTGTGGACATTTTTGACGAGTGATGATGACCAATAGTTATAATTTTAAGATCCAAGGCTCCTAAAATGATTAATAATTAATAGGTTTTGGATTTGAAAGCAATTTTTTTTTTTTTAATAGTAATAATAATGGGAAAATAATTTTTATATAATAATGTACCATTTAATAATAAAATAATATAATAATAATATAATATAAGACGATGGATGTATTTTTTTTATTAAACTCGTAAATGCATTTTCGTGTTAAATTAACAATTATCAATTAAAAAATAAAATTTTCATGGGTTCATGTGGTTTTTTTTGGGCAGACAAAATATTTTTATCGACAATTCAAAAAAAAAAACTGCACTGAAAAATCGAAAATTGCAGTTGTCTATAAATAGCTCAAAAACAGTCAAAATATTTAGCCATGTATTAATAACATTTAATAACCCAACCTAAGCATATTCACTTTTCCATCGGAAACCACCCTCGAAATTTCAAATTGAAGCATTATCTTGACTAGTTATGTACACAGACACAAAAAAAAACACATCATGGTAGAATCAATACATTCATCACTCCGTTCAGAATCTTAAAATAATGTTTCTTGTATTTTATTTTAAATAGTATAAATTGATTTCAATGATAAAATAATTTCGTATTTTTTTGGTTTTAAATAATAATAGTATGCTGTTTTTATGTGAGTTTAGATTTTCTAGGAATTTGGTTTTTAAATGTTTCAAAATATAGTATAAACACCATATTTGGCTTGTTAAATTTCCAAATTAATTCGTTTCCTTATATTTACTACTAAAATTAAATAATATTTGTCAAAATATCTATAATACGGAGTTCATCACACTTGACCTCATTCGGTCAATTTAATACCAAAGTAGAATATTATTATTATTATTATCACCATTGTATTTAACTACTACTGCAAATAGCTATATATAATATAATGTATTATAGTGGCAGGAACGTTTCTCTTTGCAAATATAATAATAATCGCAGAAAATCTTGTGTGTACCTAACTACCAATATAAAAGTGCAATTTCAGTGTATAGTTGCTTTTCAGACTTTTCCTTTACTATTCAGCAACGTCCGGTTTGTATATATAGTACTTAAAATTGTTTCATTAATGTGGGTTTGCATATAGTAGTTCATTGTAAAAGCGTGAATTATAATATAATTATGTTTTAAATTATTTTAACGGACGCTTCCTTTTTCTACTAGGTGTGCTGTGTTATAAAATATATTTTTCTATAAATCTAAAAGAAAAAAAAATGGTATTTTTGGTCACGTTAAGTGGAGCTGTAAAATTTCAGAATTAATCAAAGATATGTATTGTATTAACTTGTTAAAAATTCAAAACTAAGTTGAAAGGTTAATTTTCTTATTGACTTAGCTAGTAATTATTTTAAATAGTGAACTTATTCATTGCAATAGTTTAGCGTTTTCCAGTTAGTAGTGTTGCAATGTCTTTACAATAATGATTACCTACTATGTTTTTATTGTTATTCGTCACAATCTCGTCTAATGTAAGGCTTATTTCCTCCCTCATATTTAAAGCGAATATAATATAAAACATAACAGTTTCGTTCAATGCGATTACGACGTTTGTTAACGATGATTTTTGAGGCGTATATAAGCGTGCACGACAAGACGTGTAAAAATATGTGTATTATGTATTTTATTTCTGTCAGTATTCGTTTGCTGCTCGGTTGAACGTCTGCCGTGATACATGTTTTGCGTAATAGGCTGAGTTAAAGAAAATCTATAATGCGTTTAGGCGATTTATTTTTATAATATGGTGTATAGTACTACGTTTAGATGAAATGTTAATGATGCATTATTTTTCCCTCGTGTTTGAATTGAACTTGAATTACAAATTATATGTATGAATATCACAAGTAAGATAAAAATTTGCACAGACATTTTTTTAAAAAAAAAAAAAGTATAATTAATTTTCATAGATACATACTTTTTATATACAAAATAAAAATAGTCCAAACACATTGCACGGTTATATTGTTTTGAAATGGCGAGTTTTCTTGTAAAACTAATAACGGCCATCGTAATTTAAGCCGTTATTGTCGATGACCGCGATTGCGACGTGATTCAAAATATCATATTAATAAAATATCATCGCATCTTGTCCGTCTATTGGTTTATGACGTGAAACCTAAAAAGCCTTGGACAAGACGTATTATTAATATTTTACTGTAATTATTATACGATTTCACGTCACTGAAAAGAAAATTAATACAGTGGTGTATATGTGTATATTAGTAATCTAAAATATATTAAACTATAGGTTAGGTTAAATTTCAAATTTTATTTTTGGTAGTGTTTTATTTTTAAATTCATTTTAAACCAACATTGTATAAGCTCACATTAATTAAATTTATATTAAAAAAAAAAAAAATTAAAAGTGTACATCATTAATTATTGCGTGTGAAAGGAAAGGGGCTGACGAAATGTATGTAAATACCGCTGTATATTGACTCTCGAGAGTATAATATGTAATACGTGTCACAATATACAATTTAACATTTTTATTTAGATTGTTTGTTTCGTTTAATATAGGAATGAAAAATATCAACAAAAAAAATGCGTAAAATTTCAAAAACCTCATTCGCAACAGAATTTCAGCAGATCGACTGGTTCAAGTTGCAATATTTGTGCACATCATACATGTACGTTTTGTAACGTCTGAAACTCTAAAGCAGTATAAAGCATACACGGTTTCAACGCGATAAATAGTGTTCTTCACTTCACTTAAATTTATACAACTACTTAAGTATAATACTATTTTAGCGCTGTACGATATACTCGTAATATTTTATAGATCGTAAGATACGTGTATATAAAGTTATTATTATAAAATATATAATAAATACATTCGTCGTTTATAATTTATGGCTTCACTGGACGGCGTATCTATGTCCGACAGACTCCAAAAGTATTTACGAACTTTGGTAATAAATAAAACGGCTTGTCGTGTACGTAATAATATATTATTAATAATAACAAACGATGGCAAACTGCGGTGTCGTCGCGTGAACGCTTTCGGATCGTCAGTCAAATAAAAAATATTATATTGCTGCACACACATTATACACGATACACATACAAACGTCTTGGAGTCTTTTGTACACTAACCAACGAGAAATTCATCACCCTCAAACTCCCCTCAAAAAGTCAAAATGAGAAATCGACAATGCTTGATGTTAAGTGAGTTTGTATTTGTCGTCAGCAATCTTGGATATATAAAATATTTTTATGGTGATATTCGAAGAAAGCTAGACATTTGGTAAAAAAAAAAAAAAAATGATAAAGAAATAAGATAATAAATATTCATTCAACACACCGTGAATTGAAAAATACACAAACTAATAATAATATATTATGCAACTGTATAATAGCTAATCCCTTAATTTGACAATAATATTATTATTATTTTATAGTGTCTGTCTTGTTTAATATTATCGTGTTTTTCAGCGGTTGTACTATATAATTGTAATACATCGAACACATGGCGTCTGTATTCTGTGAGTAATTTTGCAATCTATATATTGAATGAATAATTACGAGTATCGCGCGAGAAGCCAAACCGAAAATTGAAATAACCGTTTTTCCAAATAGGTATAAGCTATTACTATCTCATCCCTTCGGTTTTCGTTTCTAATCGAGAAAATGCATCTTAAGATCTTAAATAGAAGTAGGTCAACCGACACAAAAAAAAAAAAAAAAAAAACAACAACAACAACAAACTAAAGATCGAGAGTATTAAATGGGTGATGGTTGATGGAGAATATACTATTAAATACTACTATATTAAATAAAAATCTTTTGAAAAATACATCAGAAAAAACAAATCTATAAATAGCTAGTTTTTTTTTATGCTCCTCTTTTATATCTCAGTAATATAGTTCAAAGAGATTTGATTTTTATTAATTTACAATAAACGACGGGATAGTCGTACTTTAAAAAGTATATTGTAGCTTATTGCTTAGATATTTTGGCAAGAAGCACAAAGAAATAACTGACATTTGTATCTATATAATTATTTTAAATATAAGATAAATAAATATTACATTCATAAAATTTAATAACTAAATTATTTCTAATCTATGTATTTTCTCAATATTGATTATATTATTTTTACTTTCAAATAGCAATTAAATATCTACGGTGAAGAAGTTATAAAAGTTATAAGTAATATAGTTTTTATTGAATGATTAACATAATATTTATAAAATATTAATAGATTACAAATTTGTTGATTATTCACATTTTATTTTAGTTCAAAATCGTTATAATCGATGAGTTTCAGAACACGTTATAATTTAAAATATGTATCAATAATAGTGGTATAATATTTTTAATATCAAAAATAATAACAACCCTAGATATCTCGTCTGATGTCATCGCACCCACTTTGCCTACAGTTGCAGTGGAATGATATTTATATCGTCCACTTAAGTTACAAAGCGACAGCCTTCTAATAATAATTTATGAAATACCCTATAGCCTTATAGCGAAACCGCATTTGAAATAATGACGGCGGTTAAATAGTAGATAATATTATAAAACACGCAATGTGTTAGTGACAAAGACATTTTTATTTTCCTGTATCATAAACAAACACATACATTTTATTTTCATGCATCAAAGAACTTAAAAATGAAACTTTTGTTTACATTTTTTTAATCTAAGCTTTTTGTAATTTTAAGGGTATTTTTAATAATTTAAAAAATGTATTAAATCATATTTTTTATTAATTTAATTAATGCTACTATGAATATATATTGTTACCTAGTTACGTTTTTCGAGGTGAATATTGTATCATACGATTATAATACCACGGAACCACTGTGGTGAACTAGATAACCGCAAGTACGTAACCTGTTTCATTTTAGTTAAATATTAACTAATTATTGTGGAATAAAACTGTTAAGTTTTTGAATAACTACAGAAAACAATTTTGAAATGAAATTAATAAACAGTACTTGAAATATTTTACAGTTAATGATTATTTAGGTATTTATTACAGTTTCTGTTGTTTTAAAATTGGAGACATAGTAATAATCATGTAAGTATTACTAGTTGAATATTAGGTATATTCAAGATTTATACTTAACACAATATGTAATATGGTGTTTAATAATTTAATTTAAGTTAAAATTTGCTTAACGAATGCATTTTTCTATCTCAATATATTTTATAAGCAAATTTTTACTAAATACATGTCACGCGAAAAATTAATAGCAAAATGTTCAGATAACATTAATAACGAACTTCTGCTGCTTTAATAAACTTACAAATAATAATAATATTCTAACTCGAATCACTTTAATATTAAGTATTAATCTCGCCATATGTTTTAATTTAACATTCGTGGAAAATAAGTAATAACTACGAACATCAATCTGATTAAAAATTATCGTGTAAAAATCAAACGTTCGCGTTACATAGAAAACGCATTCCGACGGAAGTAGAGGTAATCGTAACATTTTTCTCCGAAGCTAGATTGTAGAATACAACACAGATTTCTACTAATGGGAACGGCGCAAAACTATTTGCAACACCAACTTATTACAGTCAGCTTAAGATCAAATACTGAACAAAACTGCGCATACGCTACAGAATGTGATACATTTACACTGCTCCTCACTTAGTTTTCATAGTCAATTTTTGGATTATTGAAAATAAAATTGATATTCTTATCTTATAGCTTTAAATAGTTAATTATACAAGTATCTTATAACACTGCATTAAAAGTTTAAAAAAATGTTAAGTTGTAATATTTGTTATCTTTATTATTTTTAACTTTTTTTCACAACATCCTACATTTTAATTTAATACACAGAAATAAAAATTGATACATATTAAAAAAAAATTGTGTAACCAATTAATCATTAAACGGATCAACGTTCGTTATCTTTATAACCGATAAAAGTTTTAAATGCATTGTTTATTTAAAAGGCAATATACATTTTTAATTTCACACTCCAAAGCGAAATATATGTAACGATTTTTATGTGAGCTTAAATATTTAATGCTCACAATTTTCAAAAAAAATTAACATTTTACACTTGCTGAAGTATTGAAATATATTTCAATACCTATATTTTGTAATATAGCATATTTCATGGAATGATGACTTGTGAATAGATGGTGATTGTGAGTTCAAATTATTTAAAATATGACAGTTTTTATACATATTTTGTCTAGTCTTCAGTAAAATAACTATGAAAGTTATGAAATTTAATATGTGTTTAATTTTGTTAACTGAAAATAAAATAGTATGTCATAATTATTTATGAAGTATTTAGCTGCATTTACTTAAAGAAAATAATATATTTCAGATTTGTTCATACATTTTTTTTATTAACATAAAATATTTAAAAATTAAAACCCTAAATTACAAATCAAATTTAAATTTAGTAATTAATTATTTATAAGTATTTTAGAGTTTTTAAGAGCGGTATAGTGCGTATTACAGGAATAACCTCTAAATATTGATTTAATAAACTGTTCGTCTAAACTTTATGTATACTTATAAATTATAAGTATTTAAAGTTTAAATAAGCAGTTAATTATGAACTATAGTAAACTGCTCATTTAAAATTCAATTTTCATTCATAAAAATACATAAATAAATATGTATACTTCTTTGAGATATTATATAAAAAATATAATAATATGTTGTCGTTCAAAAAGAAATAAAAAAGAAAAAAATTATAGCAATGAAAACATGATGGTAACAAATATATATTTTTTTCGACAATTTTGTTTTGTGATTAGGTACTTCGAAGACTGTTAAAAAAAATATGCAATACCGCTTACAATTTTTGTAATACAAAAATGTTATCACCTTGTATATAATTATATGCGTAATTACTATTTATGTCACTTACTCCAAAGATAAAATTTTTTGGGTTATAATATGAATACAGTACATTAAAACAAAATAATAAAACGAAATTCTGTGACGATATATGTTTCAGAGTATGGTATTCCGTGAATCCATCGTAACAATATTAAAGCGGCAGATCTTTGGCAGAATCCTCTTTGAAACATAATAACATTATGTTTACACCTATTAATTTATGAGTAATAGATGGATAGTATTGTTTAAAGCAATGAGAACAAATTATTAAAGAAAAGTAATTATGATAATCGGAATTTTCTTTTAAATTCCCAAGTCTCGGAAACCCGAATTTATTCGTATAATAACGAGAAAAATATTTTGATCGCCGACACGCATTCAGCTGTAGTGTCGTTGCGACATAATAAAATCACGAAACGGCTGTTAATAAAAAAAGAACCAAAAGCTTTTATGGTAATGCGACTAACAAACCGTAGCGAGGCTATGTCATGGGATACCGTTGAAATGTTGTGCTTCAATTAGATTACGGTTATACTCATAATAATATTATATTATAGCTGCTTGGGACACGAAATGTGACTTTGTAATTAAAAAAATGATAAAAGTTTGATACTTATCCACTTGTTTAAATGAATAGTAACGCCGTCTCGGTCGACCGTCACAAGTAAAATAAATATTAGTTATCGTATAGAAAATAAAAATGTCATCCCCAAATATAAATAAAAGTGTAAATAAATTTACGTTTCGAGTATTTATGGCATATTATTATTATACAATAATATGATGATTATTTTAAAGGTAAACATTTATGTTCACAAAATAATATAAACGTGTTTTGAAATTTTTTTTTTTGTTGTTTAGAGATTAAAGTCATCATTATACAGTCGACATTGCTATGTTGTGAGTATGATGTAAGACGAAGACAACACTTGTCATGCGGTATGGCGTCCTCTTACCATTTTATAGTCGTTTCTAATAAATTAGTGAACCCATCACTTTCCAGTTTCCACCGTCCATAAAATACTAGATTCGGCATGCAGCAACGCATAATAAAATAAATATACATTTCATGACCTGTATCGCGCGATTTTTCACTTGACAAAATACTGTACCATTTCTTGTACACGAAGCTTAATAAAGAACCTTTACGCATAATTTGAAGTTTTCAGGTCTCAGGGTAGAAGAAAGATGATGACGAGTCTGCCCACGCTAAGTGGGTTTTGCCTTTTAATTTATTTTGATTATACTAACGTTATAATTATGCTTACGAGATTACGGTTAAGACAAAGCCACTTTCTGACATGCTTTCTAGAAGGGTTTATACAGATATTTTTTACAAAATAATTAGAACGATTAATACCAAGTAATTAGAATATATGCCGGAGTACCTTCACTGGTTGGTTCTTCCATCAAGTCACTCAAGCCAACACATTATAATTCAAAACCATCCATTATGCTTATAACGCTGTTTTTTTTTTTAGATTATACAGTTTTGTAAATTTAAAAAAAATAAAAATTATTGATATTGTTAATATAAAAAGTATTTAAAGTTGTTTATACCAAAGCTGTTCATCTCGATTTGTTCCATTAATATACATATATTTATTGACATTTTAAATTTTTAAATTTTACTTAAACACCATCAATTTTATTGTATACTATTAAGTAGTTTCTTGTACTTAACTATAAAATAAAATAAATGTAATAATTAATCTAGCACTTATTTTTATTTAGAACTTTTAAGAAATATATTATGTTAATAAATTTATATCATTTTCATATCGTCCTAGTACCCCCCATATTTGAAATCTATTAACATTAAGGAATGGACCACCATCACACAACTTTCAAAAACTCAGAAAATACTCATTTGAATTTCGATTTGTAAGCTTACAAAAAACATTTTTTTCTTAATAATATATAGAAAAATAGAACGATTATCATTATAAAAATAACTTAACTTTACCACCCTTCAATGACATAAAAAATCTAAACTATTGAAAATATGGCCTAAAAAACATAAGTAGGTATAGTTAGATATACAAAAATTCAAATTTGAAAAGTTCATTAAAAAGAATAAATAAAAATACAGTGAGTTTGCATAATATGAATCACTCTGTATAGTAAAGTGGGTGCTATTATTGGTTGATTAAAAAACATTACGATAAAATTATATAGAAAATCAAATGCCGATTTTTCTTATTTTTTTACTCAATCTAATTGTTACATGTTTTATCGTTGTCATTAAGAAAAGAAAATGAACGTGTATATACAATACCAAAAATTGATGACATTTGAACATTTTAAGGCATAAAAAATTGTTCTCTGCTCTGCTGACTACAATATTATATTGTACAAATTAACCTTGTCATCTATCTCGTTTCAAAACGTGATGTCTTTAGTATGTCTGAGACCTTTTGGTTTGTGTTCCGGGCAAAACAATTTTTCGTCTGAAAATAACGATGATAGTATGTGCCGTTTTCTTAATTATAAGATGGAAAAGTGTACTGTTAAATTAAACTCGTGATGTTGTTATATGAAATTTCGAAAATAATAATTTGTAGAACTGTAGAATGTGCTAAAATAAATAAATAAATTTATGCTGTATAATAATATTAATGCGTAATATATGTTGACTTCGTATTTATTTGTATAAATTGTCTGCAATGAATTTAATTTATTTTTATTTTTATTTATTTATTATTTTTTTTTTTAGAAAGTCTCAAGCCAGAACTCAAAGATACGTCCTATTTGTGAAATTACGACGAAATTGAACGTAATATTTTCACTGTTATTGTATAATTCTCACTAAGAGATTATTAGATTGATTTAAAAACGTATTCTGATTACACCACAAAAGGAATCTCGACGGTTTTATATTACAGAAATATCTATAATCTATGCACATACAAATATATAATATATTATTAAAACAAGTGACATTGATTCTTATTTTGGAATTTATTCCCGATGGTATCCTTTTCGAACCATGGGCAAGATTTTTATTTTGAAAGGTTACTTTTTATTGTATTTGTTAAATCAAATCCAATAATACAGGTATTGTTTTATACGGTGAAAAATTTGATTTGTCTACAAATAATATAATAAAACTTATTGATATTTCGATTTAGATTTGAAAAAAGTGTTCGATAACCAAAACAAAAATAATAGCACTCTAACTCAAATATAAAGTAAGAAAACTACTACAGATCACGATAATATTAATATTATTATTTTTTTTATGCTGTCTTAAAATCTAGTAACTTATTATTTTTTTCTACATTTGAGTAAATGATTTTTTTTTTTAGTTTGAATATTATGTGCAATTTAAAACGAACACATTTGTAATGAACAAATTACATATTGTTACATAATAACATCGTAACGTTATACCAAATTACAGTTTTTAATGATTTTATTTTTTATTCTATTTATTAACTTTTTTAGCTTGTAACAGTTGCAACCAAGCACATAATTAAATTTAAAAATAACTACAATTTTAAAATTTTAAGTGAGATTCTCTATTTCCATGCAATATAATATAACTGACAACTGTATTATTATACCGATTAATGTTTATAAAACAGTGAATCAAAACTTTTATTTCAGACTCTAAACACCTCTAATTTTTATTATTTACTATAACTATTAATACTCGATCAGTATAGTAAATATTGTTCGCCAACTATTATTTTATACGTATCAATATAGGCCCAGATAGATACTTTGTGCGCAGTATTATATTTTACAAATGACTTTAAAAGGTTTTAAATAATATATTCTTATTTAATTTCATTTGAAAGAGATTAGTACCTATAATTTTAATGATTCAAAAATATAGAGTTTAGACATTTACTGTATTTGCCGACTTAATTTTGTAATGTAAGAACACAACGGAAATGTTCACTTAAGTTCTAATATTGATCCTCAATTTTATCACATTAATCACATATAGCGTATACTGCAGTATATACCCACTCATCTGACTTATATATTGCAGATAACAATAAACTCACGCAAGGGCATCAAGAGTAAATACCCTGGGCTCTAATGTTAGTGCCTCCCACGGGATTACTTAAAGTTTTTTTTATTTACTGATGAGTTTCAAAAATTATTTTAAAAAATGTAATATACCATTGTTATAAAGTGTAAACATAGTAAGAAAACGATTTATTTATTTATTTTTTTTTTTTTTGTAAACAATCGATGTGAATATTATGTAATTTTTTTAATATTTTATTATAGCACGGAAAAAATACAAAGAAATAAAGAAGAAAAACGTATTAGATCGACGGGACAATACATCTTTTGCACTATGCCTTCTTAAGTTTCCTGCCTACCTGTGACGAAATTTTTTTTTATAGACCTTTTTGTGGTCAACTTTAAACTAGGTTTACCTTTTCCCTGGTATATACGCAGGTAAAAATATACGCTATGAGAATATTATAATGAAGCAAAATGTATAACATCTATTTAATTTTGTTTTATTTTTAGTGGTATATAATACAATATATTATATTTTCATTAAATGTAATTTGAAATATTTCAAATTCAGAACCCTAACTATTATACTGTGACAGTCGTTATCCTGGCTTTATTTCTTAAACAAAAAATATATATATTCTCAATTATTCTAGAAAATCTTAAAAATGAGTTAGGATTGTTATTGTCTATATGTAGACATGAGATTAATAATTAGTCTAAATAAATAATAGATTAATTGTATGTGTGTAATCTTTGATCATTATAATATAACATTCATATAATATTTTATTTATAGCTGATTTAAATGATTAACTTCCGATACGATTATCTTTTTTATTATTTTATTACGTTTTAAATACCGTTTTACTATACATAAAGTTGATGATACTTATTTTGTACTACTGAGTCGTATTGCGCAGTTAAGTAAAACATTTTTTAAGTGGGTAATGAAGAAAAAATTGATTTACCATAGATATCGTATATCCGGCTTGACTTCAATGTAAATTGAAATGGCAGCGTTCCGGCCGGAGATTGTTTAAAGTCGATGTTAACGACGTCTGAGTATTAAGTATTTAAATATATTAGTAATGTATTAATTTTAAAAGAAAATATAATATTTTTTAATTATATCTCAGTTGTCTAATATTTAATTCTCAATTATTTTTTTACGCGATCGATTTACTTTAATTGGAAATTGATTCCTATAATATTACTTATAATATGAAGACAAATACAATACGCCTTACACACATTTTTTTAATTTTTCACCCTTGAGACATTAATTCTAGTACAAGTTCGACGTTTTGAAGATTTTACATTTTAAGGAAATCCCTGGTGGCAGGTCGGGTACCAGGTGACTTTCTTTTAAAGTTCATCGCCGTGGCTTGACGCGCAGTTAGTTTAACGAAATTATATACGTATTTTTTGTATACTTGAAAATGTTAGGCCCGACCGGAAGGGTCTCTCGTGGAACTTTAACAAGAAAAAATATAATATGAGCGCAACTCAAGGTTTACGAACCGAGTTCTCATAATATATTACAGTAAAAAATGTGCCATTGTCGTCTTGTGCTTATTTTTAAAGATTTCTTCGAGGACGCGCCCGCACCCTTTTTGCTTTCAACCCCAAACGCGATGACGTTCACGAGCTTTTTTTCTTTATCCTTGATATAGTTTTTTTTTTAATTTTTTTGTTTCCCACTCGTTTTTTTCTCAAGTCAACGAGCAAGATAGGAGATGTCGTCATCATCACCGTAGAAGTCGTATTCATTTTTCGATACGTCAGACATGCTTAAACATTATTATTACTATAATTACGCTTACCTAGATATAACAGGCACAAAAGACGGTGTTTCTTTTTTCTCTTCTGTTTTTATTAATTTATTAACACTGTAATTGTCGTCTCACCCCCCCCCTCTACAAAAAACTCGCACGCCCGCGCGTTTAACAACTTTTGAGAGGGCTATATATTAATGCGCACGAAGCCTACACGCTCTTAAGTCGTTGAACGAATAAAAATGAATTCATAACCCTTGAACCGTGTTTTACACGTTATACATAATACTATATTTTAACGCACAACTGCAAAAATGCTCGACTGTGCGTTAGCAAATGTTTCGCGGTTTTAATTCATCTAACAAGCGTTAACGCACTTTATTTTTATCACCTCATTCGTGACTGAGCACGGGTTAATAAATTTACTTGAGATATGACATGAAATCGGTGGGCGAAAGACATGGGTTAGGTTGGATACGAAATTGAAACAAATATCAAAACACGAGTTTTCAATATAAGGTTTTAACGGTTTTCGAGACAGGAACATGGTATAAAATCATGTACTCGTTTAATATTTTATTTCATTGATAAAAAATAACCATGTTTTAAAGTTTGTGTATTAAGATAAGACACTGTATACACAAAAATAATTTTTTTATCCGAAATGTATAATGTAAACGAATAAAATATGTATACTGAATGATATTCACGGGACTGTTGTGCTCGTCAACTGCACTTCTGGGAAATTATTTAAAACAACATTATTCATTAAAATAAACGATGAATAAATAATACAATTATAAACTTTATTTATGTCCACCAGTTCGCAGTTGTAAAATTGCCCAACATATATAATAAACATTATAAAGTTGCAATAGTACCTATATGTTTTTAATGGCTGCGCTAATATTATGGATAATTTAATCGTTACAACGACGTTTTAAGAAGACGATCAGAAAATAAATTATTGGAAGGAAAAAAGTTTTAAATAGCTGTTTAAAATGACAAGGATCGAAGTTTCAAATGTATTAGAATTCGGTCAAAAATAAATTACCGAGAAGTATATTAAATCGAAAAACGTCAAAGACGTATCATCCAAATATTAAATTCCTCGTGTTTTACCTCGTTATAATTTCAACCAAAATATAAAACTGGAAGTAACTGTTTAGTTACCAACTTTTTACCTATTTAGTAAAAAAAAGTATGTTTAGTATACATATATTCTTTGCATTAGTTGTCTGGCTTACCATCTTTATAAAATAAAAAAATTACGCTCTTTAAACCTTTGGACGTTTTAAGTGTTAAACGGCCGGAACGTTTATCGCCAAACTTTCCATTAGCTCTATCCGTGAAATCCCTCTCTGTTTCAACAAAAAAACTTTTCATATTTTTTTGAAACACTCGGAACGTTTAAAAAAAAAAATAAAGATACCATGCGGGGTAAAAGCTCGCGGAAGAATGGTTTGGGTCTTAACGTTGAACTGAAAACAAAATGTGGTTTTCCCCTTTTAATGTATACTATTCCGCACAATTTTTTGTTGCAGCACAGCACAGATGTCAAGCGGGAACCCCGCCGAATAATGACACTCAAAAGGATATTCGAAAACGGCTCAGTCGGGCGACGTTCGTTTTTAAAAATAACTACCCATATACGTTGAAAGTTTATGGATAAAGTTTTATGAACCAAACGTTTGGCTGTGAATTCAATAGTCATAGAGAAACCATTTAAAACTAAAAACAGCCATTGAAACTCGAACCGCAATCCGTACGGTTTATTATCATTATGCTTCGTCAGCAATGATATATTATAACATGAGATTTTTTTTTTTTTTTAATTTCAACGACATGCCTTACACTGTACAGACTAAACTACAGTTACGAGTTCGTATAAAAGTGTGAGTTAACTTGAGTTTTTTTTATTATCGGTTTGAGATCGCATCAGAAAAAAAACGGCACAGTGAACATAACATAGAACACCATAGTGATGTCAACGAAAATCAATGATGAAAACTTAGCATTATATTCTGAGCCATCCGATTTAACTAAATAGATAAATAATATTATAAAAAGGAAAGTTTTAGAGTTAGTTCTTAATTATTGAATTGAATCAGCAGGTACGAATTGGCTTTGTCTCATCATCATAATAAAACTATGTTAAAATCAACTTTTTCAACTTAAATGAAAAATTATTGTATAACCAATATCACTTTTTTTCACATTTTAATATTTTACACACACATTCAGACGTTTCTAGAATTCTATAATATCTATATTCTATATATAGTTTAATGTGTTTCTAATTACAGTCTATATACATTATACAATAATATATAACAGGTAAAGAGCAACAAGCTGCATATTATAAACGTTTTTATCCAAAAAAAAAAAATAATAAAATACTTAATAGGTTTATAACAATAAAAAATTATCTTGTACAATATAAATTAATTTGATGTAACAATTATTACAAGGTAAAATTGTTTGCGATTACGAATTGTAAACTCGAAATTTGGCATTCGTTCAATTCTTTTGTTTGTTCACCATATCAACTTTTCCTTTTCAGCGGTTTTCTCGACTTTAATTTAAATGTACCTAATCCTTTGTTTTAGATACATTTCACGTTGGATTTCTTTTTCAATTAATTGAAATTTATTCAGGTGAGCGGAACGAAATTAGAATTAGAATTTCTCTCAAATGATTCGCAACAAATTTTAGTTCGTTTTATATTGGATAAAAGTACTGTCCAATTTTAAGTTTTCGATGGAAAATTAATCATCAAATCTTTTAAACCTATTTCTACGTATGAGTGTGGTAACAAATTTGAGCAGTTGTAATATGAAGACGAGCAATTTTTACTGGGAATCAATTCGTACATTTTATTTTGACTCGAAAACGACGGAAACCAATTCCGTATTTCCCATTAAAGCGTACATGTGCCAAATGATATCTTCAAAATAAAAATGGAAAGTAACTGCATGCTCTTCTGTACAGTATATTATGTCGAGTGCTTCTTGAATAACTCATTGCAATTTCTACATGTTAAATTCGAACTCAATGATTTATCATTGCATACGAAAAACTATTCTGAGCTAATACGATATTTCAGATTATAATATAACTAAGCATATTTCATAATAATATGTTATTTTAATGATGCTATTAAAATCATTTATTTTATAATTATAGCATGGCGAAAAGTTGATTTAATTTTAGCCGAAAACGTTGCATTTATTATGCCATTAATATTTAATTATTATACACTACTATATTATACTAGCACATAATATTTATATAATTTATTATAGTTAGTCTAAATTTAAGCAATAATTTAAAGCTTATAGTTTAAGAACGGTCATTGTGTATATAACATATAATAACATACGAATAGGTTACAAGCCTCCTACAAATAACATTATTGAGTCACAGAATAATAATTAAAATTGTTATTCTTCCACCAAATCTGAACATTAAATATTTATAAAAAATAGTTTCCACGTATTTTTAATATTTTTAAATTATATCTATAATCCTAATTCATAAAGAAATCTGTGTTAAATTTTTAAGGTTTTTGACGAAGTGAAAGTTTTTTTATGAACGATAATTGAAAAATAATTGAAAAATTGTCATTCTTATAAATAGCTCAAAGTAGCGTCAAAATGTTTTGTATACTTTATAATACTTTGATAACTATAAAATAAACATTTGTTGGACATTTCAAGTAGGTATCTACGGTATTTCGCGTTTGAATCACAACAAAACATCAAAAACCGTTCAAGAAGAATTGGTTATTTTCTAGGTGGATCCAATGTCGTAAAAATTTGAACGCTCATAAAAATTGATTTGAATCCGGTAGAAATCGTTTTTTTTTATATCAAATCGAAAAACATATAGATCACATCGTGTTAATTTTTCAAATCTTAGGTATAAACAAAAACATTACTGTTATACGGATTTCCAACTAACATTCGGGTAATCATTTATATAAAAATAAAATACGTGGAATCGTATATGATGTACGTATACTGCGAAAGTAGTTATTAAAATCTACACGTTTCCGCGATTTAAATTATTGTATAAACGACTTCACAATTTCGCGAAATCCCGAAACAACTACATTACCCGTTTTATCGTAACGATTCTTCCCTCTCCCCCCCCACATACACACACAGCTCTGTCGTTATTTTGGGTTTTGCCGTAAGCCGGAGCCCCAATAAACGGTTGTAAGTGCTCGACCGTGTTTTATCGGTCACCGTGTATAGTATATCGAACGTGCGTTCTCGGTTCCAACGGCTGCTGCTGCTAAACGTGGTATACGTATATATTATACACGAAGACCTTTTAGGACAATAATTCAAATGACCGCAAAGGGGTCGCAGCGGGCTCTCCATAAGTCACTCGGGGACCCGCCAAGTTTTGATTTGCAAAAAGAAAAAAGACCCGGTCGGCCGCAGCAGTGCTCGATTTCTCGGAAACAACAAACGCACATACTATACTATATTGGCCATTGTGTTGTGCGCGGAAAACGTATACATTAAGGCCGAAAACAACACTGCAACGGCTAGTGATGGTCTTTTTCCGAGTCGCGGGTGGGGTGTACGCGTGCGGACCGGGCCCGGGAAAGAGCGGCGAATGCATTTTTAAAACCTAGACGGCGCTACACTGCATGGTTTACATTCGGCGAGTGTTTCGTTTTGAAAATATATCGGTGCGATCGCGGTGACTTTATTGCGAGGCGCACTCATATAAATTGCACGTGCGCGACCGTACACACGACACAATATAATAATATACTGCGGCAATTTGCGCGGATTGGCTGGCCTCGATACGCTTTTCATTCTTCGGGTTTCGTTCCATTATTATTGTACTTTCGACAAACTGCAGGCCAATGTAAAGGGGTGGTCGACGTGTGTGCGCCACCCGCCGTAGGATCGAACAACCAGTGTGGCATTTTTTTTTTTTTTCTATCCGCGCGCAATTAACTTGAGCTCGCGAGTGGTGCCGATCCCGAACGTACGTCCTATACGATCGTGGCTAAATTCGGTTCGAATATATTATTGAACCAAAAACCGAATACACCTGCAACAGGCGCCTGCTACCACTAGATCGACATTTCTGCTCGAAAGTTATTATGTTTGGTAACCGCGGTTACGTTTGCGCGTGATAGATTCTCTCCGTCGAAATCTCGACTGCCGGAGTTTCAAAAATTAAGTATTCGACGCGAATGACGGCGAACGTACACTGTGATGACTAAATACTTTAAAAGATTCTAATTTCGAGAGCTAATGCGAAGAAGCAATTGTTCACTATAATAAATAACACTATTTATTAGCGCTATAGTCACCGGCTATTTTAATATTTAAATTAAAAATATTAAAATACGATAGCGATAGTATACACATTTATAATATGTAAATTTTGTATATACCAATCACCAATCACCAATTCCATTGATGCCATTGAATAAAAAAAATGCGTTTTATTTAACGACCTTTTGTACTACGATACTTCGTAACGTAGAAATCTTACTGTATAATATTGCGATTGAATATTTTAATATTAATTTAAAATTTCATATTTTTAAATATATTACGACCTTTTAAAAACTTTCAATCGTAACTGTTGTCGATGTCGTTTGTTACCAGCCTAATTTTGAATAAATTCTAATTACAATTACAATATTATAAATATTTATTACAGTTAATACAATTATCAATATTTTATTTTAAACTACATTTTTCTCACCAGAAAGTATATCATCGATGTTGGAGTCAAAATCGATGCCATCTGCAGACGTCAACTTGGATACCCAAAAAAAATTATTCAGCAAACTTTTTTTTTCCACTGTAGATTTATCGATGTTGGCGTAATGACTGAAGATACGTTTCACGAATAGATCTCTTATCGTGTGCGTGTAGACAGGAAATTAATACATAAATCAGAAATATATATTTTCGTTTTTACGCAACTCGTAACAATATTTTATTATATAAATATACGACTGATATCGATGACTCTGGTCCTGTCACATTTCTCTTACAGTTCACCCGAAGTTTTCGTTTTGGATCGTAATAAAATACTGAACGCATCATTTACTCTGTAATAGATATATTTTGCATTCGATATAATATATTTTAAAAATACGTAATATCTACTTAATATATACAGGTAAAATATATATAGACCTCTCAACTTGAGTGTAAACGTATAGATTAAATATATATTTTTTTTTTTGCTTTCTCGGTTATCATTATTTATTCATTTTCGACATTTTAGTAATCATCCTTAGTGAATAATAACTATTTTCGGATTCAAATATGACAATAAATTAAGTCGATTTCTTTGACTGGGCGTAATTGTACTGCCCCGCTATTTTTTTTTTGTTTTTTTTTTTTTTTTTAATCGAGACCGGGTTTTTTATTATTTTATATTAAATATAAAATAATGATAAAATTTTTATCATTGTCGACGTTTAACTAATATGTTATCAGTTAGACTGATATTAAATTATTTACTCAAGAATGTGTTTGCTCTACACCATGAAAAAATAGGCTTCTTCAAAAACATCATTACGATATACTAACTAGGATGTATACCGGTGTAACATTATACAGTATACTTGACGGACGATTAATTGATTCAGTAGTTTTTACTTTTTATAATATTCCTAGTCCAGTAAATGAATAATGTATTCGTCTTTTGGATTGACTTATCATCATTGTGTTTGACTGTTTGAATTAAATTTGAATCAACAGAAAATTAACGAGCGTCTAAATATTTGAATACAGACCGTTTTGCATGGTAAGTTATAATTTGTATTTTAAACAAATAACAAACAAAGTTAAGTATGATGATTATCATTATTCTGATTTCCAATTGCAACTATACGACGTATTGAACTACATTATTCCGTTATTTCGGAGATCTGAGACGCACCGTTTTATTTTGAGTTTTATGAACGAAGGCCAAGAGTTTATAAATATTCAGTATATTTAATTAGCATTAGTGTAGCCAAATAAAATAAAATTAACATTGTTCACGCGTAAAGGATGGATATTAATTAAAACGTATGTTTGCGAAAACTTCGATCGCACATTATATTATATTCTCATATTTTTCATTACTTAAAAAAATAGTTTCATTCATCACCACACGCCAATAATACTAAGTGTGTAAATGAGGAACAGTATTAAATAATAAATATTAATCTCATCTCTAGTTGCATTATCGTGATAATATAAATAAAATTTCAATTTGTAGTCAATGACTTATTTCCTAGAAGTCAATATTTTTCTAGTTACTTGGTGATTTTTTCGATGCCTGTGAAAAACAGCAGCTCAATTTAATTTTACAAAATTGAACAGTTTGACATTTTCGGGTAAAGATGGTGGTTATAGTTAATTCCTACCCTATGTGGTACCTTTGTTCCTAGTAAAAAAATCTGGTGGAATCAATGAAATCTCAATAATTTAAAATGAATTATACATTTACGCGTGATCCAAACGTGGGACTGGGACGGTCTTGGAAATTGTACGCGGCAGTGGGGTAGCCAAGGGGGGGCTTAAGGGGCTATAGCCTTCCCCCAGGGCCTAAAATTGTAGCACACACTATGTGCAGTAGCTAATATTAAATGTGCAGTACTAAATTTAAAAGTGTGCATTACTTTTTGTACTTTAACCAAAGTTATTTTAATTTTAAAATGTTTTGTTGTATAGGTATAAAAGACTATTATATGAGATTGTCTTAGATGGTATTTATTATAACAAATTATTAATAAATACCAAAAACAATTATGCTACGAAGTTATATGTGGCATGTGTATTACTAAGTCTATGTTTATTATTTAAAAATATTTTAAAGTATGGAATTAGGAGGACAGTAGCAAAATACCCTAATTTTAGGCCTTGTCTTCCCCATTGGCTATATTTTTCCTATTGTTTTGAAATATTTAAACTTTAATATGGACATTTTCTTATAAATTGTACTAATATATTTCTTGTTATTAGTTGTATACTTGTATAATAGAATATTTGAGTTAAAAAAGTATTATTAAAAGTGTTAATTAATTTTTTTTTTTTGTTTTTGACTTTCAATAACTCAAGTTAAAAGTGTTTAGCTCTCCCCATACAAAAATCTTGGCTACGCCTCTGGTACGTGGTAAATTTTACGTAGACGCATATAACCGTGTTGGATACGAAAATAACAATATAATAATATTATTACACACCATCGGTGACGTTATCGATTTGTTTACAAAAAACAAAATACACAATGATTCATAAAATCATTTAAACTCACGTTCAAGGTACAAGGAAAAATAATACGTTATAATAACCACGTTAGTAAAAATAATCAAAATTAAAAAACAAAAATTACTATGAAGCAGTATAAAAGATTTATATTATTTTTCTAATCATTATTATTCTACTGGTATGACTACTCTCTAAAAGTTTGCTGTCATTACTACACTCCTCTTGTCTCTTTTTTGAACTGTATTTCTTTAGTTTTCAACTCCAAAACTTTTTAAGCCTCGTCAATCTATTTATGTACCTGAGCCTTTCTTCTGATTCTCATTCAATTATATTACCTAAATAGTTTCGTTTTCTCGTTTACACGTTGATTTATCTGTGATGACAGGTCCACAAAAATCATTTAAAAATTACAATATTATTTGAACTTTAATTATAAATGTTGTGAACTATCAATAAGTAAAAAATATTTTCGTTACATATTATTATTATTTATTATGTATAAAAATTGTATTATTATTATTTTTGTTTGTATAAAACTATGTTTTATAAAAAAATCGAGTTGTATTTTCGTTTCTATGCTTTCAAAGTTTATTTTAAATTTTTATTTCATAGCCATTTGATGCTGCGGATTGTTCAATATTTTCAATTATCTTGATATTTATTCTTTTCATAAACTCAATCAATAATATTACCCACATTTTCCAAGATCATTATGGGTAAAAAAATATGTTTGTCTAAATGCGGTGAATTCTCCAAAAATAAACTTCATTACAACGGTTTAGTAAATAGTAATCATAAAAACTTCATAACAACTTTACTGTTACCAATCAATTTGAAAAACATAGCAGTTTTACCGAGTATTTTAACTTTGGTCGATTAAACCCGATATGTCACAATAACCGCGATTAGTATGTATAAAGATATCTATTGTATTTATTGTTTTTAATCTTTTGACATAAGTACACAATGTTTTAAAAATTTTAAAACTAAATAATTTTGTCAACAAAATATTTTTATTCATATTTTTCAAAACTATTGACTATATATCTATATCGGTCTATATGCATTATTTGGTTTTTGTTTTTATTATTATTTGAAGTCTATAGAGTATTTGAGCGGAAAAGATATCTTTTGATTCAAAATACTGAATCTATACAATAATAATAATAATAATAATTACAAAAATAACAATAATACTCA